>BHEV01008132.1:0-29796 GCA_004319985.1 Emydocephalus ijimae
TGTAAAAGGGCATACGATTTCTTCAACATGAGAAAAGGCATACAGTTTTTACATTTGAATGTTTCATAATTACAACAACAGGGTGAGCTCCTGTTCTTGTCCCAGCTCCTGCCAACCTAGTAGTTTGAAAGCATGCAAATGCAAGTAGATAAATAGGAATCAATTTGGTGGGAAAGTAACAGCCTTCCATGTGCCTTGGCATGGAACCAAACCAGCCACATGACTATGGAATTGTCTTCAAGCCATGAGGGCTCCCTTGGCCAAGAAATGGAGATTAGCACCACACCCTAGAACGAGACATGACTGGACAGAGAAAAACTTTACTTTTAATTATGGGAAGCTGGGAAGCTTTCTCAACACCTTCTTAACTGGGAAGCTTTCTCAACACTTTCACTGTCTCTTCTCGGAAAATCTTTGATAGCTCAGACAAAGTTCTTTGGAAATCTAATGTAAAGAAGTTGTCCATGCTCTTATAAGCTATCATATTTCAATCTACATTCAAATCAATTTCAGCTTTATTCAGTGCGGTTTGTTTCTTTTTTGTACATTTAATTTTCTGTAAAAGTAAGTAATTTTATAATGTCCTGAGCCCATTCATTGTAGATCTCTCTTGATTCTTCTATCTTTTTCTAGGGCCCTTTAGTATCTAATGTTCAAAGTCATCTTTCCAAATATAAACAGAGACATTTTCTGAAAGGAATGATTCTTTCAATGAATTTCAAAGTCTTAAATCAAGTCCATCTGAGCCCTCAATCCATTTAAACTTTTTAAAGCCACACTACCATCCTTTTGCTGCATATTAATACACACACACACACACACACACACACATATGGCATTCAGTTTTGTTTGGGTATTTTCCCATGTCATTGTAGTTGTGCTTTTAAAGTTGTAGCAACGTTTCGGCAGAATCTCATTTGCTATCATCAGGCTTCTGTATTGTGTTCATCTGTGAGTCAGACTTTTACGGTTGTTTCAGTTTTAAATTTGGGGCTAGCCTACTGCTGTGCCAGAATGGTTTTTTCTTCATCCTGATTGGTTGGGAGTCTTGTTCTGTGTTTATTGGTCTTAGAGTTTGCTGTGTTCTGCTTGATTGGTGTTTCTAATATCTTCTGTCTGTTTTGTGGCTTTTTTTGTGTCTTGATTGGCTGGCAACATTGTGTTCCTGTATTGGTGGCTTTTAGTGCAGCTTGGCTTCGAGTAAATGGACAGCTATCATTTGTTAGGAAGCTAGGTTTCATCTGGATGCCTGGTTGGGGTGTGTTTGAGCTGGAGGTATCAGGGGGGATCTGTTTGTGCCCAGGTGTTTGCCTGGCTAGTGGTGTGGAGATATTTTTGCTTGTGAGTGCAGGCTTCCAAATGATTGACTGTCTGGTGGAATCATCTCTTCTATTTATTTACTCGGTCCCTTTATTATCTCCAACTTTGCCCCCAATGTCCAGATTACATTTGGCTGGAGAAAAATTCTCCCAGGAATAGTCTTTAACTGTAGAAGATTCAGTCCAGAACAAGGTACGTTCAGACTATATCTAAAAATCCAAACAAACAAAGCTGCAGTAATTAACCTGACAGGGCAGGAGAAAGACTTTCAGACTTGAAAGCAGGGCAACACTTATACATTTATTTGGGAAGATGCCAGGAACACAGATAAGCAATAGCAGATAAATTCACAATTTGCTCCCAACAACTTACTGCACTCATCTTCCCTTTTTAAACACTGTGTTCCCAGCTGCAGCTAATGAAGGGAATCAGGGCTCTTTCCTCCCCCGTAAGCCAAGCAACTCACATTGCTCCCTTCTCCGTTCCTCCCTGAATGCCTTAGGATGAAGAGGGGTTGGACCTGGGTCTTTCTCTGAATTCCCTCTCCCTTGCCCTACCTCTCCCCTGGTCTGCCCAGCTGGACTGTGCCCTTCCCCAGTTTCTTCCACAGCCGATGGAGCCACACTCCCACTCCCTGTCAGCTGTTCAGCCTCCCCCTCCAAATCAGATTCCGACAGGGGCATGACACTCTCTTTTATGTTCATTTCTTTCTGCATGCATGTTCTGTTGCATTTGATTACAGGCCAAGGATAAATTATAAAGAACAAAAAAGGAGATGATTTTTTTTTGGGGGGGGAGGGTAGGGGGATGTTGCTAGACCTACAGCAAGAGGCAGAGTTAAAACAGATGTCTTCTTACAATTCAGAGGAAAAAGCTGATTCAGCTGAGTGACGAATTTCACATTATAGTCCTTTTGAGTAAATATAATATTGAATATTCTGGGGGTGATCCATGTCATAGAAGATTTGAGATTGGATTAATTTGGAGAGAAACAGAAAAAAATGGGATGCAGGAAATAAGATGGTTCCCTTTTTCTAGTTGTATATGGTAATTGGCTTATTCAATTCTAAGTTCCTTTTTAGAAGTATCATGAGAACTTGAGTAACAAAATGTTTTGCCTGAGGAAAGTTAAAATTGGTCTTCTAGTCTGCCTGAGGAAAACAAAGTAATTATTCATTTTCTTCAAGTTAAAGTCATCCATCCATCTATCCATCCATTGCCACCAAGCTGTTCTCTTTTTCATGTATAGTAGAAAAAAGGGGAGTAAGAAGCAGTGACCCTGAGAAATTACAAACATTAAAGAAAAAAAGGAAATATAGGTAAAATAATAATTGCCTAACCAATATCATTTACTGTACTGCTCTATACTTTCTTGTCCTTACAATCCTTCCTAGCTTTTATCACATCCATACATCACTTCATATATCATATATTATTTATTTATTTATTTATTTTAACCTGATCACCTCTCTCTGTTTGAGGATTTCATTATCTGCATTCAAGTTTGGTGAAATTTGGTCTTCATTTATTCTCTCTGTATCATCAGATCTGCAATGCATTTTTCCTCATATTGTACTTCCGTTTTGTATTCAATCAACTTTCCTTTATTATTTATTCTCTCTTGTTTATCACAAACAAATCTTAAATGCTAGGAATTGTTTTTTTTTTATGTAGCACATTAATATAGTATAAATAGTATGATATGATATGGATAGCAATAACACTTAGATTTATACACTGCCCCATTATGCTTTACAACACTCTCTGGGTAGTTTACAATGTCGGCATATTGCCTCCAACAATCTGGGTTTTCATTTTTCTGACCTCAGAAGGATAGAAGACTGAGTCAACCTTGAGCCAGTTAGGATCAAGGTGGGCACAGTTATCCTGCAATTAAGTTAACTTCCAGATATGTTCAGTTCTCATTTCCATATAGCAAAAGGGAAATGAATAAGTGGGAATTCTCAATTTCTCCATTTTTTTCTATCACTGTTTTTACTTCATTCACAGGCATTCTTTTCTCACAACAGAGCCCATATATTTTCCTGACATTGCACACTTTTCAATGACCTGATGAAGACCACTACAGATAGTCTTTGACTTATGACTATGATTGGGTTCAAAATTTCCATTGCTAAGTGAGGCAGTTGTTAAGTAAATCACACTCAATGTTATGACCTTATTACTATGGTCATTAAACAAATCCAGCTTTCCCTTTTGACTTTGTTGGTTAGAAGCTGTCTGGGAAGGCTGCAAATAGTGATCACATGATGCCAGGATGCTGTGATTGTTGTAAATATATGTCAGTTGCCAAGCACCTTAATTATCGTGAAACCATGGGGATGCTGTAATGATTGTAAGGATGAGAACCAGTCATAATTCACTTAATACCATTGTAACCTTGACTGATCATTAAAGAAATGGTGGTGAGTCGAGGATTACCTGTACCTTGCTATGTATGCACACCTCCTGCCACACTTTACTTCCCAAATTTTGCTCCTTATTATCTCTCTTTCTCATTTGATCACGATTTCATCAGCTTCTTTCTAGGCATAGTTTCACGGCAAGTTCAAACTGAGTAGACCGTCAATGAACTGCCAGTTCCAGACCTTCTGAATGAATCTGCTTGAGGAGTTGCAAGCCAAGGAGGTGGGATGTCTAATAACACAGCTGCTGGTGGTCTCTGAAGAGGAGAAGTCTGAGTTGCCCCTCCCCCTTTACAAGGGCTCAGTATGTGAGGAAGACAGCAGAGCAAAGGCCCTCTGCAAGAAAGAAGCCTTGCTCTTCCAAGTGAGCAACATTAATTGCCAACATAATGCCTTTATTTAAAAACAGCAGCAAGTTAAAGCTTCTTGGTTGGCAAAAAAACAAAAACAAAAAACTATTTGTTTACCCAGACCAGGGATTCAATTTTTTTTACTACTGGTTCTGTGAGCGTGGCTTGGTGGGAGTGGCAGGGGAAGGATACTGTAAAATCTGCAGTCAGAGGTGGTATTTACCGGCTCTACGAACTACTCAAAATTTCCTCTTCCGGTTCTCCAGAACTGATCAGAACCTGCTGAATACCACCTCTGACCCAGACTCTGTGTGACTTGATTCTCACTTTGAAAGTTCTCGAGTTTGACTCTGGACACAGACAAGTTGAATAAATTTCTAGAGCATTTCAAGCCTTGGATTCTGTTTGACCACTCTTGTACCTTCTGTTTTGGGTTGGAACTCTCTTAAGGAAAGCTTGTTGGACTTTGGGGAACTTGTTTTTTTCGATTTTGTGAGCATGTGTATTTGCACTTAACATTTCCTTTGGTACTTGTTTATTTATTTCACAAACTTAGTAAATTGTGCAACCAGCTTTCTGTATGTTCTGTATGCATGGCTCGGACAGGACACACACATACGCACCGCAGACTAATTCTGATAAATAGATGGATGGATAGATAGATAGATAGATAGATAGATAGATAGATAGATGATAGAGAGAAAGATAGAAATATATATTGCATTCATTCTTACTAACTTTCATTTTGTAGATCAGTATTTGCTAATTATTAGATACAGATACAGTCTTCACGCATAAACTATATATGTGATCATTTATATGGTAGGTACAAATAAACCATAGTGCAGAAGGTAATGATTAACTGATCTATGTAATCTACTTAATGTGTTGTCGATAGCTGGAAAGCAATTTTAAGTCCCAAATTCTCATAATTGTTTCTTTTCTCTTTTTGATCTTTAGATAGATTTGGATTGGACAATTCTTCAGATAGAAAGTATTATATGCAGCTAATTACCAGTTTGTCCAAGCATCTCAAACCATTTTACAAAATGAAGGTTCTGTAATATAGCAATTACCTTGCAAGCCAACGCACCATTCAGTACATTCCTTTTGCTTGGAGGTAAATGTAACATAATGATACACACTCGTACCAATCAATGTCCTAGAATATATGTAGTAGTTTAACCTAAGAAAGAAAATTGAAAAAAAGAAAGGATTTCACAATCAAGTCTACATGCTCACAGATTAGCAAGTCAGGATTGTTTTTTCCCCTTGGAAGTAATTTGCATCTCAAAAATAAATGGAAGGAGGGAGAGATGGAGAAATACACAGAGAGGGACACAGAGAGAAAGAAAAATCTTCACCAAAGAAGCACCCTTAAAGAGAAATTTCACATGAATGAGTCCTGTAGCAGTCATGGTGTCTTAAAACAAAAGGAAGTCCCAAGGAAAGGATTTATTCCTTTTGAATTACTCCAGTAAACTATAATTAAGTATTGCAAAAGAAACTGTTGTAACAGTCCAAACCTTAGCTCCAACTACCGGTATACAGATAATAAGGGTTTCATCATCTTTAATAACAAAATCTTTTTTCAACATAATTATAATTATAAGTATTAATACAGCTTCCATTTGTTTATTTATTTGATTTATTTATTTGATTTTTCTACCAACACAAACCTGCTGGATTCTAAGCAGCTTACCAAGTTTACGATAAGAAAGTCCATACAAAAACAGTATTAAAATTAATTTGTATTAAAATTCCTAATCTAATGTACAATTCAAATAATAGCTAACCTGTAATTTGACATTTAGCAGGGAATTATTAATACCCAAAGGTGTTCTGGAAGAGAAGGATTTTCACCTGCCTTCAGAGACTTTTACCCTCAGAAATATACAGATTATTTCTTTTAAATGTGTTTTCAATGGACTTCTTAAAGAGAAAGGTAAAAGGTCACAAAAGTTCAGTGTGGCCAGATTGAGCAATACTTTTGAAAGAGAAAATTGAGACTTGGGGTACTGATAATGGTGATATATATCCTGGAAATAGTTACTTACAGGAGCAAAGCATTAAGCATGAAGAAAACAATTTCATTTACCTCAGAACAACATGGTGTAGCAGAAAGAAATAATAGAGTGCCACTAAAATTGACAAGAACTGTGCTTCTTGGTGCTGGTCTGTCAAATACTATGGAGAAGTAGTCATGGTTGCAATTTATTTGCCCAACAGTTGCCCAATAAAGGCCAAGGAGTCTTGTCATTGAACTGCTGAATGGAACTAAGCCAAACGTTAAGCATATTTATGTTTACAAATAAAAGAGGGGGAAATTACATTGCAGAAGTGATGAAGGCATGCTGTATGTATTGGCTATGAGCTGGCTGTCAATGATATAGCATCCCTCATCCTACCAGACGAATGTTTAAGTTACATACAGTGATGAACTTTAAAATTGGACATGAACTGAATACTAATGAAGTATCAGCAATGTATTTAGGTATTCCAATAGTGGAAGAAACAGTGCATCAATCTGAACAAGAAGTGGTTGTGATCATACAACAGCAAGAAGATACTATAAGCTTTAATGGGATCCTGAGTGAGAAGAACATATAGAATTTAAAGCAGACCCAACAAGGGATTATCACTCAATTGACTATCTCTTTTGGACAAAAAGGATGAGAAAATAGAAGCCTCAGCAGGACATTGATGGCATGCCAGATGCTTTAAAATGGTTGCAAGCTACAAAATGAGATACTAAATCCTTTCACAAGAATAAACACGGATCCTTATAGAATTCCCGAACTTCAGGGAAATAATTAGGGAAAGACTATTAAATGGTCCTTTACCATCAAATGAGAAGCAGAAGCATATATTCAAAACTTCAGAGTCATAGATACCCCCCAAAATGGAGATGATTTAGTAAAGGTAATATACCTAGCAGTGGGAAGTATGCTTCCACCAATAATTACAGAAAGTGATCCTGCAGAGGAAAAAAGCATATTCAACATCTGTTAATGTAGACAACTTTCCTATAGAAGGACATTAAAGGAGACATAAGTATATAACAGCCATCTGGGATTGAAAAGTCTGGAAAAACAGGGTTCATATGCAAGCTGTCAAAGTCCTTTTATGACCAGAACCAAGCTACTAGAGCTTAGAGTGAAATGGTTAACCAAAGACTTCCTGGAGGGAGATTTACACAAGTTAAAAAATAACACCAACTTGTATTTGAAAGGCAAGTGTACCCAATATATATCTTAGGCTGATTATCTGATTTTGCATTCTAACACTGAAAAGGATAGGGAAGACATTTAAAGCACATAAACAAAGAAAGAGAAGTGAAGCAGCTGGAAGAGTTTTCCGATGACTTTAGAATACAAA
This sequence comes from Emydocephalus ijimae, assembly GCA_004319985.1. Lineage (NCBI taxonomy): Eukaryota > Metazoa > Chordata > Lepidosauria > Squamata > Elapidae > Emydocephalus > Emydocephalus ijimae. The sequence goes on from BHEV01008132.1 coordinate 7,475, forward strand.
CTGAAAGGGAAGAGTATGAAAGTGTCTTCCTTAACCAGGAGCTGAAGATAATGGCTCTGATATAGAACTTCAGACTGACAGAGTTAATAATATGGACACTCCAACTGAAACTAATTTCTTTACAGATAATGGCACTAGTAAACCACTACAAGACAACACTAAGTACAGAAGAGCAATTGGAATACTCTTGTACATAGCAACTGTAAAAAGACCAGATACAGTAGCAGCAGTAGAAAGGCTGCACAGAAACCTCAATGCATCCTCAATGCTTGAACTACAATTAAGCTGATAGAAAAGAACTGCAAATATGAAATGATGTAGCCTACAAACAGAAACCCTATGCTAGTATGCTACATGACAATAGATATATAGACACACAGACAGACAATATAGGCCAACACAGAGAAGACCAAATTATGGCAATTTGTTGTAATACATTGCAGTATTTATCAGACTAGTAAAAACCAGAAAATTTCAGTCCTCTCCTTTATTAAAGCAGAATGTGTTGTGTATACAGTAATTTAATAAAGTCTGAGCTTGAGGTAAAGTGCAGGGTTCTGGCCCTGCACTTCTGATTGGCTGTCAGGCGGCTAGACCAGGATTGGTCAGCTCTAACGGACCTGATTGGTCCTTAACTAAGAGTTCCTATTGGTTAAAAGAGCTAGCATTCCTAGTTCGTTATTGGTTGAAACATACAAAAGATGCCTATATAAGGCAGAGTTAACCATTGTTGTTATTCAAGTCACGATGCAAATAAAGAGCTGAAGTTCATTGTTCAACGACTGTCTCCAGTTATTTCGACCCATGCCCAGTACTTAACAGAATGCATAGCTGCAACTCAACTTGTAAAGAGCAGAGCTGGTTATAAGAAAGGGCTATTGGATTTTGGGCTTGATGAACCAAAGCCAGATACAATGCATCGAGATAATAATACCTGTATTTTGCTTTCCCAGTCATTGCGCACAAAGCATGTTGATATTAAATACTACTACATAAGAGATAAAGGCTGTGTTGAGCTGAAATTCTGCCAGACAGAAGAAACAATAACAGCTATTCTCACCAAGCCATTACTGAAAACCTAAATGAAGTGAAGAGGGTCATGAATTGATGTACAACCCTATGAAAAGAGGGATAGAAATTGCCACTTTCGTATGCATTGCCTTGTGGCGCTGTCTCAACCTATTGGCAATTAGGGGCAATGGATGTAGTCACTGTATATGAAATCCCCTGTATGATTTCTTTATATTTCCACTTTGAAACTACTTTGCAAGCTTCAAACAGGTTAGACTGATATTCTCAGGACAGTCATCACTTCAGGTTCTTGTTTATTCCAGCATCATTTTTCTCTATCCTCTTAGTAAAGTAGATCTCATGCCATTCTTCATGTGTTCCAGAAACCACTGAACTTTGAATATAGTTAGATCAGGGTTTTAGACTTTCTATGTAAATGTAATTTCCAAATAAAGAGCTTTAAATTTTAAAATAAACAATAGTCTCATAAAATCATTCTGTGAAATGGCCTATTATTTTTATTTCTTCAAACACACTTTATTCTTTTTTTTTTTTTACTGTATGAAACTACTCAGACTGATTTTAAAAAGGAAAATCCTGACATTTCTCTCTTGGTTATAAAGTATGTATAACAGTGCTTTTCATCCTTTCTCCAATCTCTCCTTTTGGGGGGAAACATTAAGAACTAAATCAGTGGTGCAATGGCCTATAGGTGGAACTCTCAACTCACAATCAGGAGGCTGTGAGTTCGATTCTAGGTAGAGGCAGACATTTCTATCTCTGGGCATGATGAGAATATATCTGCTGAATATAACTCCACATTGGCGATAGGAAGGGCATCCCACCAATAATCACTCAGCTCCATTCAGTTGCCCAGACTTCACCCCTCAAGGGATTATGGGGTTGTTAAAAGATGATGATGAAGAAGAATTGAATTCTACTCATGGTTAGGTTGCAGTTACTGAAAACCATGGAGGAAACTGGATTATCTGGATCCTTTTTAGTCAGGAGTTTGTTTAGGATATGGTACTGAAACAGGACTAAGCGTGCTCATCAGTGATCTATAATGGGAATGGTATAATTGTCTTGATTGACCTTAGTTTCTCAATAGATGATTATGATATTATTTTGGATCATCTGTGGGGAATAGTTATGAGAGGCAAGATTCTATCATGATTCTCTGTTCTCTATACAATTAGTTCCTGTTGACTTTAGTTCATGTCACAGATGAAGTTTGAAACCTCTACTTTGAGAGACTCACCCATTTTGACCTCTGGCCAAACAAATTATGCTGTCAAAGTTTTCTCCCAGTACCTGAAGTCTTGTGGAGTTTGAATGGAGAGGAACAAGCTCCAGCTGAACTCTAATAAAACTAAGTGGCTGTGGGTCCTTGGACAAGCCAATTCTGAAGATCTTTTGCCTCTGGTCCTGAATTATTCCATTTAGACTACTGTTTAACCTGTGGTCTTCTTGGATGCTCAGTTCCTACTTGAGGAACAGGTAGGGTTTTTGGCCCCAAAAGCTTTTATGTAGGTTTAGTTTGGTTTTTACTGCCATTCCTGAATGGGGATGCCCTATTTATAATTATCCAGAGGTTGGAACTGGTCTGGAATAGAGCAGCATGAGAGTGATGAGCAAGCATTGCCATAGCCATAAAACATTTCTAATCCACAAGTTGCAGTGGTTACCAGTAAGCATCTGGGTACATTTCAAGGTGCTGGGTACATTTCAAGGTTTTTGTACGCCCCTTTAAAAGTTGTCATAGGTTTCAATTATCTAATGACTTATGTAGAGTTTACCTGCCCCATATGATGCAACAGAGTCAGCTTGTTTTGATTTAATTTAGCAGTGTTATTTAAGAGGACTCAGGAAGTGAGCCTTTTATATTGCTGTACTGGCCCTTTAGAAGAAATACTCAGCCACCTCCCCATAAACACCTTTAAGCAAGACTTAAAAACCTGGCTGTTCACCAAGGCATTTCTTTATTGGGTGCTTTGGCCCCTTTAAAATGGGGAACAGGGTGAAAGGTCTTTTTTGATTTGCCCCTTCCAGGTGCTGGCTACTCTTTTCTTAAATGATTTTGGTTTTTGTATATTTGTTCATATTTTTCAATGTGACATCAAATGATAATTGACAAGGTGAAGGACACTTTTGCCACTTATAAACCTGAGAGGGCCATCCATCTACTTTGTGGATCATCTAAAGATACAGGTAGGTTCATTTAATTGCATCTCTTGAATATTGTGAAATGGTTTACTATTCTGGGTATGTAACCCTTTACACACCACAAAAATAAATCCTTACACAATCAAGTATGCATTTTCATTATTGTATGGTCTTTATATGATCTTGGCAGCATGCCCATTGACAAGAGCACAAGTATGAATTGACATCCCCCCTCCCCAGGCAGTGTAGACATTTGATAAATGAATTAAATGATTAAATATTTTCCAGTTTAAAATATTGAGATGAAACTACAAGTGCCATCATCCTGGCCCATATGTTCAAACTAAAAAGCCTGCAAGTAAGAAGAAAAATAAAATGAGAAGATGCAAAGCTACAAATATATGGTGCAAGCAAAGGATTGCCTGTTGAGTTTTATTCCACAGGGATGAAGTTCTATAACCATTTTTCTTCTCAAGTACTGAGACAAAGAAAGTCAGTTTTTCAGAAGCTGGAATTCATCAAAGAATGGAAAAGAAAGTGGTGAAAAGAAGAAAGAGCTGCTCTAATGTCACTATAGAACAAGGCAGAAACTTCATGGCTGTTTCAGTGACATAAGTTTAGTTGTTTGGCTATCACAAAGACTGGAGGAAAGAGAAAGCTACAAAGCACCGGGAGGACCATAGAATTAGAATTCTGAATCAACAATGATACAGAATTAATGAAATCATATCATTGCCAGCATGCCCTAGGTTTGCAAATATACTGTCAGGAAGAATCAGTTTGAAAAGTTTTGGAGCTTTCTCCCCTCCTTGTTCTTCCTCTGTTCTTGATAGAAGCAAGTTATTTCCTTCTCGGCATGTGAGATAATAATTACAGTTGCCGTTGGATTTATGTAAGGCTGTACTGTATGTACATATGAGGGTCTTGCTTTCTTTTCTTCTTTATTCAAGGTGTACTCTATCCTGTGGAGAAATACATATGCAAAAGGAAACGCTGCCTGCTATTTTTAGAAAAAGGCCTGTGCTCTGCACACATTATGGCCACTGTTCACAGGCCTACTTGGTAGAGGATCATGCTGGGGAACCTCCTTTAGGCTCCGAGGTTTCCTTTCAATTCAGGTTGCTATAACCTATAGTTAAGCCATATCAATAGCTGTTCAATATTTGAAGCACCCCACTTTCTCTCTCACCCTTCTGCCTTCTCTCAGATGTGTGGCTGGATCTGTTGCAGCTCTATCGATATTCACATTTAAAGGGCAAAAAAAAAATGGCTAGAGGAAGAAAAAAAAGTTTGAACAGAAAAAAAGGCATGATGTGATAGAACAATTCACAGCTGGCTCTTAGGCAAAAAGGGGAAAAAATGAAATTTCAATAAAGCTGTCAATCTCCCAATTGAGTCAAAGAGTGAAGCTGAGCTGAGGTAAACTCTCTCAGTGTGATTAGCCTGCCAGCATGGATTTGGGTTGTCATGCTGAGGGCCCTCTCTAATAGTTCAGAAGCAGCAGGTGTCAATGGGATTTTAGGCGCTAGCATTCGTTTCATTATTTGTTGCTTCATTTGACCATGACAGATTCACACCCAACTTCATTTAATCAAGAGCTTCAGCTAGGGGAGTCATGTGATTCAATTTGGTTGCTGGGGCTGGATTTGTGAAACTGAAAGGCCACAAGCTCAGCTGGTAGGACTGAGATATGAATAAGGCAGTTATTACTGACTGACCCACCACACCATTAGAATAAAGATGCCATCAAAATCATTTATGAAGAGGTCAGGAGCTGATTTTCCCAGTTAGATTTTCCAAAAGAGTAGTCACTGTAGGAGGAGAACTGGATTTGTCTGTGGTGGCAAAAAATCAGAACTATTAATGATAGTTATTCTGAAAAGAACTGCCAGACTAATAATCAAATTGTAACAGAACAGAAGAAAACAGTGTTTCAGTAGAGCAACCGGAGGTCGACTGTAAAAATCCTGACTGACATTAAATATTGGCAGAAGAATTCAGAACATAGTTTAATGTCACTTAATGGCATCTAATTTTTTGCACTATAGGTATGGAAGCCATGGTATTAGTAGTTAGCCAAATATTTTCACAAAATTAGTGTAGTGGTACATTGCAGTAGAGCTGCTGAACATTGAGCAAGAAAGAAGACTATGTTTTCATCTTAAGAAACAGAGAATGTTTCTTTCTTCACTTGTCTTGGATTGGAAAAATGTTTAGCAAAATGTCTTATAATTCAAATATTCTCAAATTTGGCAACATTTTCATTTGAATTATGTAAGTGTCCTTCATTTACCACTGTGAACTATGTGTTCTTAGGCAGAATAATGTATTGGTTAGAATTCTGGATTAAGAAGAGTGCTGGGTTCAAGTTAACATGCAATAACTTTGGGTTGGCAATGGTGTCTCAATGAAACCAAACATATAGAGGAAATAGTTGAAAAATAGAGTTCCTTGCATGCTGCCTTGACCCCTGAAAAATATCATGTATTATTCTGGGCTCACAAGTGGCAATTCTGATATAGATTAAATCTTTCAAGTTTATACTGAAGCCATACCTTAGTAAGCCTCTTCAGCGCTTCATATTCAAAGACAGAAAATGATCTTGGAGAGCATGGATATAGAAATATGCTATTCATCTATCACCCTTAAAGCAGATACACCTTCCCAAGATAATCTTGGCTTAAGGAGATGCAGACTAGAGTTAAATGCATGTTTCAAAGCAGTTTTCTGCTTTTGAATTCAAAGCAATGCACAGGCCTAAAATTCAGTCCAGGTTACCTACATGAAGAACTTTCAGAAGGAGAACATCAAAAACATAGAAGAGAAATCATGAGTCAACCCAGACTGACTTTCATGTATAATAAGACATAACATTGTTGTAGCCATCTTAACTGAAGCCAGGTTGTACCCAACATTCAACAATCTCTCAGCTATCTGAAACAGTTGGCCCTGATCAGACCCACTTCTTGCAACAGATTAGTCTCAAGGAGCTCTGTCAAGTCTAGCAAGTGCTTGACATAATCAAACAATGTTATAATTTCCTGGATGTTGAAAGAAAGTTGTCCTGAATCAGAGTCTACTGAATTAAGAAGAAATGGTGTGGCAATTGCTGATTTGGATATCTATCTTGGCCCAGACCATCCGTGTGTGTGTGTGTGTGTGTGTGTGTATTCTTAAGTTTTCATGGGTATTTATATGTATGGTATTCAGCTTTTTTCAGGTATTTTCCCATGTCATTATAGTTGTGCTTTTAAAGTTGTAGCAACGTTTCGGCAGAATCTCATCTGCCATCATCAGGCTTGTGTATTGTGTTCGTCTGTGAGTCAGGCTTTCACAGCTGTTTCAGTTTTAAATTTGGTGCTAGCCTACTGCTATGCCAGAATGGTTTTTTCTTCATCCTGATTGGTTGGGAGTCTTGGTCTGTGTTTATTGGTCTTGGAGTTTGCTGTGTCCTGCTTGATTGGTGTTTCTAATATATTCTGTCTGTTTTGTTGCATTTCTTTTTTCTTTTTGGTCTTGCTTGGCTGGCAACATTGTGTTTATTGGAGGCTTTTAGTGCAGCTTGACTTTGAGTAAATGGACGGCTATCATTTATTAGGAAGCTAAGTTTCATCTGGGTGCCTGGTTGGGGTGTGTTTGAGTGGAGGTATCGGGGCGGGGTCTGCTTGTGCCCAGGTGTTTGCTTAGCTTGAGGTGTGGAGATTTTTCTGTTTGTGAGTCAGGCTTCCAAATAATTGACAGTCTGGTGGAGTCATCTCTTCTATTCATGCTTTCAGGTCTTTTTCCAATCTCTATAGCTTCTCTAATAATTCTGTACCTGGGGTTTTCTATAGTGGCTAGGGTTTTGGTGCCATTGAAGTCAGTGCTATGACCTGTGGCTTTCATGTGTTGGACTAATGAGGAAGTATATTCCAGCTTTTTGACTGCATTTTTGTGTTCATCCAGGGGGGTACTTACTCTTCTATTGGTCTGTCCAATGTATGTGGCAGGGCATGATGTGCAGGGGACTTCATATATGCCTTGGTTTTCCAGGTCAATTTTATCTTTGGGGTTTCTTAGTATGGCTGCTATTTTTCTGTCTGTTTTGAAGGCAGTCTTGATGTGAGGCCTGTGTAGTATCTTACTGATTTTGTCTGTAGTACCTCTTATGTAGGGCAGGACAACTGTTCCATAGGTCTGTTCATTTTCTAGGTCTCCATTATGTCTCAGTGTGTTTCTGTGGATCAGGCCTGTGATTTTGCTTTTGTGGAAGCCGTTGGCTATCAGTACTTTAGTCAGGATGCATAGTTCAGGCTTTATGTGTGTCTTGTCTGCCAGGCATTTGGTTCTGGCAATTAGTGTTTTGGCCGCGGAGTTTATCTGTGCTGGGTGGTGGTGGAATTGGGCATTGAGGTAGCGGTTGGTGTGTGTTTTCTTCTGGTATACGGTGTGTCCAAGTGTGCCATCTGTTTTTTTGTAGATTAGTACATCTAGGAATGGTAGTTGTTTGTTTGTTTCCATTTCCATGGTAAATTTGATTTTGGGGTGTGTGCTGTTTAGGTGTGTTAGGAAATTCTTTAGGTTTTCTTTTCCATGGGGCCAAATAACAAATGTGTCATCGATGTATCTTAACCATAGTTTGGGTTTGTGGGTGGCATTGGCTTGGGCTCTGGATTCAAAATCTTCACGGGTGTGCACCAGGAGGGTGAAAGTGTAGCNGTGTTCTGCTAGCTCCATGAGGTGTTTGGGTGGTTGGTGTTGTGTATGCAATATGGTTAATAAAGTATGAGCTTGAGGTAAAGTGCAGGGTTCTGGCCCTGCACTTCTGATTGGCTGTTAGGCGGCCAGACCGGATTGGCCAGTTCTGAGGAATCCGATTGGCCCTTAACAGAGAGTTCTTATTGGTTGCAAGAGCTAGTGTTCCTAGCTCGTTATTGGTTAAATCTTACAAGGGTTGCCTATATAAGGCAGAGTTCACTGTTGTTAAATTGAGAAGTCACTATGCAAATAAAGAGCTGAAGTTCACTGTTCAGAGGCTTGTCTCCATTTATTCTAACCCATGCTCAATACTTAACACTGGCGACGAAGGTGGGATGTGGAGACGTCTGAACCGAAGAAACCAGGAAGAAACACCGAGCACGTGACAGACGATGCCAACAACGGAACCATGTCCGGCGGCATCGTAGCACCTGCTCCGTTCGATCCAAACCAAGAGGACTGGGAATCCTACATGGATCGCTTCCAAATGTTTCCTGAGATGAACAACTTAAAGGACGCCACGCCAGCAAAGAAAAGGGCGTTGTTCCTAACGCATTGTGGCCCAGCCGTATTTAAGATGGCTAAAGCACTGGCCAAACCTCGAGAAGTGAAGGCCATGAGCTGGGACGACCTCGAACCCATCCNNNTTAGAAGAGGCACTGAGAGATCGAATAGTTCTGGGATTAGATGCACTAGGCCTCCAAAGCAAGCTGATGGTGAAAGGCGACATCAGCCTTGCTGATGCCATCGCCGATGCTACTGCACCAGAAGCAACCAGGAAATCGGCTGCACAACTTCGCCGAACCCTTACTCCGGTACCGCCACTGGTCAGCGACATTTCTACCAGCTCAGAAGGGCAGCCTGCAACCACGCACCACGAGGACCTCTCTTCGTCGTCAGACAGCGACGAAGAAGGGGTCCACTGATTGCGGTCTGACCGGGATCATCGTCTGAAGCCCCTACACCCTTGCACTGGCTGTGGAGCCAACCATGCCAGGTCCGAATGCAAATTCCACGACGCACTCTGCCATGAGTGCGGGAAACGAGGCCACATCGGGCGGGACTCAGCCAGGCCTCAAAAGGGGCTAACTATCACCAATCGACAGGAAACCATCCTGTAAGGCGAATGCCAGGAAACCACTCCTACAGAAATCCAGCCTTGCAGAGAGAAGAGGCTCACCATACTATCACTATCGGTCACACCTCAACCTTGGACACTAAAAAAATCCGAGTCACGGTAGCCATCGAGAACCAGCTGTGCCACATGGAAGTCGACTCGGGATTGTCCCTCTCGATGGTGTCTTGGAAGACACTGAAGCAACTCATCCCCACAATTCAATGCCAAGATCTCCAATTCCAACGCCTCATCCTCAAGGACTACCAGGGGAATCGAATCCCCGTCGTTGGGTCCTGCCAAGTCCGAGTCCCCTTCAAGAAGCACACAGCGTACTTAACTCTAACAGTCATCGATCGAGATAGGCCTAGCCTACTAGGCCTCCAATGGTTCATGCCACTCGGCATTGAAGTGGCCGGCGTGAACCGAGTCGGTGGTTGTGATTGGGAGGAAGACTTTATTCAGTTCAGTGACGTCTTCGCGGACAGCTTAGGCGAGTATAAGGGGACCCTGATCTCATTCAGCCTAGATCCAAAAGTAGCTCCCATTCGCTTGAAGCCCCGTCGAGTTCCGTTCGCCTTAAAACGGAAAATCAACAAACAACTCGACAGACTAATAGCTCAGGGGGTGTTGGAGCCCATTGATCACTCCCCGTGGGAAACCCCTATTGTAACACCCATTAAGCCAGACGGATCAATCCAAATTTGTGGGGACTACCGGGCCACTTTGAACCATGCCCTACAGCAGAACATGTATCCAGTTCTGGTGGTACAGCACCTCCTCCATTCCCTGGGGGTTGGGAAGGTTTTCGCTAAATTGGATTTAGCTCAAGCTTATCAACAATTACCAGTGGATGAAAAAACGGCACAGGCCCAAACTATTGTAACTCACCGGGGTGCCTTTAAATGTACCCGGCTGCAATTCGGAGTTAGTGTAGCCCTGGGGATCTTCCAGAACCTTATGGAAAGATTATTACAAGGAATTAAGGGCATGGTCGCTTATTTTGATGATGTATTAATTGCAGCCCCTGCAAAAAAAATCTTACAGGACCGTTTAAAATGCGTTCTAAAAAAATTCCAAGAGGCCGGACTTAAGGTGAAAAAAAATAAATGTAAATTGTATACTGACAGTGTTGAGTTTCTAGGGATGAATGACTCAGAATGACTCAGGAAGATGCTGCTGCGAATTTTGCACGAGGGCCACCCCGGCATCGTGTGAATGAAGGTGCTTGCACGAAGCTACGTATGGTGGCCGGGCATGGACCAGCAAATCGAGCAGTGGGTTAAAGCGTGTCCCAATTGCCCACAAGTCAGCAACGCCCCACCAAAAGCCATGCCTACTGAATGGGAGATGCCACGTGGACCCTGGTCCAGAATCCACCTGGATTTCCACCTGGGGCCAACCAAGGGCCATACCTTCCTACTTATAGTCGATGCCTACTCCAATTGGCTTGAAATTCATCGTATGATGATTACGACCTCTGAGGTGGTTTTCAAGATTCTAAACAGACTCTTTGCAACCCACGGATTGCCAGACGTCCTGGTGGGGCCAGCCACCCCTGGTCCGAATGCAAATTCCGTGACGCGCTCTGCCATGAGTGCGGGAAACGAGGCCACATCAGACAGGTCTGTAGAAGTCTCCTAGGACCCAGCCACCCTTCGAAGGGGGCTAACTATCGCCAACCGACAGGAAACCGTCCTTTAAGGCAAGAACCAGTGAACCACTCCTACAGAAACAGAACCCTAAACCGCCCCATGAAGCGAGAAGAGGCTCACCAAACTATCACTATCGGTCACGCCTCCTCCTTGGATGCCAAGAAAATCCAAATTAAAGTGGCCATCGAAAATCAGCCCTGCCAAATGGAAGTCGACTCAGGATCGTCCCTCTCGATGGTTTCCTGGAAGACCCTTAAGCAACTCATCCCTACTATCTGGCGACAAGACCTCCATTTCCAAAGACTCACACTTAAAGACTATCAGGGGAATAGGATTCCAGTTGTAGGATCTAGTCGAGTCCAGGTCTCGTTCAAAAACTGTACAGCGTACTTACCCTTGACTGTGATCGACAAGGACCGGCCTAGCCTGTTAGGCCTCCAATGGTTCACGCCACTTGGCATTGAAGTGGCCGGCATTAACCGAATCGGCAGCAGTGACTGGGAGGAGGACCTCATCCAAGAATTCAAGGACGTCTTTGCAGAAAAACTAGGCGAGTACAAGGGGGCCCCGATATCATTTAACCTAAATCCAAAAATAGCTCCCATCTGCCTTAAGCCTCGTCGGGTTCCATTTGCCCTTAAACCAAAGATTGATGAGCAGCTTGATAAGTTAATAGCCCAGGGGGTGCTAGAGCCAACCGATCACTCCCCCTGGGAGACCCCAATCATAACACCCATTAAGACGGATGGATCAATAAGAATTTGTGGGGACTACCGAGCCACCCTGAACCACGCCCTGCAGCAAAACGCATATCCGGTACCGGTGGTGCAGCACCTCCTCCATTCCCTGGGGGGCGGAAAAACCTTCGCTAAACTAGACTTAGCTCAGGCATATCAACAACTACCGGTCGATGAAAAAACGGCACAGGCACAGACGATCGTGACGCACCGAGGTGCCTTTAAATGTACCCGACTCCAATTCGGAGTGAGCATAGCCCCGGGGATCTTTCAGAGCTTGATGGAAAGACTATTACAAGGGATTAAAGGCATTGTACCCTACTTTGATGATGTGTTAATCGCTGCCCCTACTTCAAAAAATTTACGGGACCGCCTGAGAGTGGTCCTCCAGAAATTCAAAGACGCAGGTCTTAAAGTGAAGAAAAATAAGTGTAAACTGTGTACAGATCGTGTTGAATTTTTAGGGTATTTAATTGACAGTCAGGGCATTCACCCTATCGATAGCAAATTGAGAGCAATAAAAAATGCTCCCAAACCCCGGAATAAGGCCGACCTCCAGGCGTTTCTAGGCCTTATCAATTTTTATAATGTATTCCTGCTGCACAAAGCAACTGTAGCTGAACGCCTACATCATTTATTGGACAAAAAAGCAATCTGGTTATGGGGACATAGAGAAGAGCAGGCGTTTCGAAATGGAAAAAAAACTACTGACTTCTGACGCTGTACTGATGCAGTACAATGAGACTTTGCCATTAACGATCACGTGTGATGCATCGCCCTTCGGAGTAGGCGCCATTTTGAGCCACGTTTTGCCTAACGGTAGCGAAGCCCCTGTTGCCTATTTCTCAAAGACTCTTTCAAAAACAGAGCGCAACTATAATCAGATTGATAAAGAAGCCCTTGCCATTGTGTCTGCTGTCAAGAGATTTCCTGAGTACGTGTACAGCCGAGCTTTTACTAGAGTGACTGACCACAAACCTTTGCTGGGAATAATAGCGGGAGATAAGCCAATGCCCTATATATTATCTCCCAGAATGACTCGCTGGTCAGAATTCTTAGCTGCTTATAATTATCGGCTGCAACACCGCCTGGGGAAAGCCATGCCCCACGCCGACGCCTTGAGCCGAGCACCGCTTCCAGAGACTATTGATGACCCCATGCCTACAGTGACTATGTTGCAGATCGAGACTCTTCGCACACTGCCATTAACAGCCTGAGATATCGCGATGGAAACAAAACGCGACCCCACCTTTAGCACGAGTCCTCAGTTGGGTGGAACGCGGATGGCCATTGGACCAGGTACCTGATGACTACGCCCCATTCAAGAGTCGTCAAACCTGATGACTACGCCCCATTCAAGAGTCATCAAACAGAACTGTTTTCACAAAAGGGCTGCGTCATCTGGGGAGATAGAGCTGTTGTCCCAGAACGACTTCAACGAGCAGTACTGAGAACCTTGCACAATGGCCACCCCGGCATCGTGCGCATGAAAGCCCTCGCATGAAGCTATACATGGTGGCCAGGCATCGACAAGCAAATTGAGACATGGGTCAAAGCTTGTCACAAATGCCAGGAAGTAAGCAACGCCCCACCAAAAGCAATCCCAACCGAATGGGAAACACCACGGGGACCCTGTTCCCGTATCCATCTGGACTTTGCAGGGCCTACCAAAGGCCACACATTCTTGTTAACCATGGATGCCTACTCAAACTGGCTCGAAATCCACCAAATGAAGAACACAACAACCGAAGCGGTCATGAAGAAACTGGACAGACTGTTTGCAACCCACGGATTACCAGACGTTCTGGTATCCGACAACGGGCCCCAATTTACCGCACTGTCTTTTGAACAGTACCTGGCAGACCGCGGTATTCGACATGAGCTGACTTCACCTGCACATCCTGAGGCCAACGGAAGGGCCAAGCGCATGGTACAATTCGTCAAGAAAACTCTACAAAAAATGGACTATGACAACATCGAAGAAAAAATAAACCGGATCCTCTTTTTACAGCATATCACTCCGCACAGTGTCACCAACAAAACTCCCGCCGAGTTGCTAATGGGACGGAAGCTCCGCTCCCACCTCGACCAGTTACACCCAGCGTACGAACCTGAGAAACCACACGGATCCAGCGGGCGATGCTGTACCTTCCAGGTAGGCGACTTGGTATTCGCTAAAAACTTATCGGGCGATCCGTTGTGGGTCGAAGCGACTGTAATCTGTGTAACCGGCCCGAGATCATACCTCGTGCAATGCCGCGATGATAGACTATGGAAGCGCCATATCGATCAACTACGATCAAGGCTGCAGTCAAGGACCTACGAGTCCCCTGATGCCCAAACTGAGGGGGGGGGAGATACAGAGGNGTGAAGAGAAATCAGGGATGGGAGTGAGCTCGCCTCATGGTGATACCGAAGATGTTGGTGACAACGAAAATTTGAACTCAGAGTCAGAGGCACCCCTTTCGTCAAACATCGGCCTACCTCAACAAGAGTGCAGCCAAATACCGGGTGCACAACGAAAATCAAATAGACTAACAAAACAACCATCCTACCTCAAGGACTACGTAACCGCACCCCGTAAACGGAACCCGGGGGGAAGGGGTGTTGTGAATGAATAAATGTGTTAATAAAGTTATCAAGAGCTTGAAGTCAAGTGTTGGGTTCTGGCCCTGCACTTCTGATTGGCCATTAATTGGCGAGATCAGATTGGTCCGTTCAGGAGAATCTGATTGGCCATTAACGAGCCGTTCCCATTGGTTNCAATAAAGAGTTGAAGTTCACCGTTTCACCGGCTCGTCTCCATTCTTTCGCGTCCACGCTCAGTACTTAACAGCTACTCCTCTGGATTAATAGCAACCAGGACCTGTTGGAGGTGCATGATGTTGGCTCCTAGACTTGCAGTGAATGGTGGGACTTTTGGGGGCAAAGTTGGAACAATAAAGGGGAGTTAAGCCTTCATTCTGGCTGTGTCGTTTTCGTGCCTAGTCCGGGGTCATCACAATTTCTTTCCCTGCACAGGTAATCCTTGACTTCCAATAATTCATTTAGTGATTGTTTGAAATTACAATGGCACTGAAAAAAGTGACTTATGACTGTTTTTCACACAACCATTATAGCATCCCCATGGTCACGTGATCAAAGTTCAGATGCTTGGCAACTGACTCATATTTATGATGGTTTCAATGTCCCCTAACCCTTTTGTGATCCTTTTACAAATAAAGTCAATAGAGAAACCAGATTCATTTAACAATGATTCACTTAACAGTGAATCACTTAACAACTGTGGCGAGAAAAGCAGTAAAATGAACAAAACTCACTTAAATGTTTTGCTTAGCAACAGAAATGTTTGGGCTCAATTGTGGTTCTAAGTTGAGGACTATCTATATGTGTAAATGAATAACAGAGCCATAATCTACATAAAATGTTCCAATGAAATTTTGAGGAAGTACAAAATCTTGATGGTGCTTCCCCTTTTGACTTTGAGATTTGAGAGCCTCACCCGGAAACTATAGCCATTGTTTCTAACAACTTGCCACTGAGTATTCTAAGAACCCTTGGGTTGTGGAGACATCTATGGGACAGTGTGGGTTGCACCTTGCTAATTGATTATCATCTCTCTTCAAACAGCTTTATCTCTGAGAGCATTCTCCTTCTAATCTTTCTTTATTCAAGCCCACAGGTGATTTTAAGGCAAGAGCTGAATATGGATGGAAAACAGAGTTTGTGTTAGCCGCTTGACTAGATCATTAGTATGGGTAAGGAGAATATTCTTATTTACTTATTTTATTTGCACAGTGAGAAATGTAGACTACACAAAAAGTTTCCTGTTGTCTTTGACATTTGACTCTATCTTCTGACCCTTGTTCTTTGGTTTCCTAGAGCTGTCCCAAACTCATCAGATTCCATCATTTGAAGGATGACAACAGTGCAAATGAGACAGAAAAAAACAACTATGTCCAGATTTCCTGACAACAAAACTCAGCTGTAAAAATTTGAATATTATTTTCATCATTGTTTCACCTGATTCTTAGATCAGAGCATTCACTAGCCTTCATACATGTATAGTTCCCAAATAAACACCACATATCTTATAGCAACACAGATAATTATCTCATTGTATTTCACTGATAATAAAACTCAATCTAATGAGATCTGTGTTGTTCATTTTTTAATTACTGAAATATTTTTAGCTTTGCCATTGCCTTAGACATCTTTTTTAATAGAATGTGTATGGGGTGTGTGGGTGACTTTCTATATATGACTTCATATTAAGATTTATGATGAAAGACTTAAAGATGTCTTGGAATTGAGTTTGACTGGATAATTAGATGGACAGATCTATATAACTTTTCAAACAGGAATGGAAGTTATTTATCATTGCTTTTTTTCAGAATTTTATTCCCCTGCAATATTACTCTAACCTCTAACACAGAGGCCTCAGAAATATCCTACTGGTCTATTCAAGTGGTAATTGGGCAGACTAGTTAGAGTATGGGCACAATGTCTTATGAATTCACTTGCGACATTTTTGCTTGTAGGTTCTGAGAAAGTGGATGCAGCACTCCATAGCAATGGTCTCTGACACCTATTGGCTCGATCCATATCCCATTATACATCTTTATCCTGGACTCATCTGAGATGCAGTAAAGTTTATCCAGTGTTTGGAAATAGAATGGAACAAAACAAACTGAAAATGAACCTCAGCAAAATATGTTGCTGTTTGTTAAGAAACCATCAGCTTTTATTCTGCCAGTTATGTTGGTTTTGGATGGGGTCATAACCATGAAGTCTTCTAGACTCATGGTTCCTGCTTGATCAATACATGTAGCCTGTAGCCTACATCTTTTAATTAAGACCTTTGTTATAGCAAGTCCACCTTTGTACCCTTTCTGAAGTATAAAACACTAGCAACAGTGACTCATCTCCTCATTACTTTTAAGGTTAAAAAATTGCAATATTTGGTACTTGAAGTTGTCTTTTGAAATCTCCCCAGAAACTGCAGTTAATGGACGATAGCTACCTTCTTGATGGTTTGAAAAAGCCAACAGCGTGATAACTTGTTTTGTAAGTGTAATATTGACTGCAAGTAAATTTCTGAGTATAGATCAAAGTGCTGAAGTTAACCAATAACCTTGATATAATTTCCCATTTATCTTCAGGAATATCTTGTCAAAACTGAATCTATTTATCCCACTCACTGTAAATAGAGGAAATGTTGCATGCATACTCTTTTCTTGTGAAGCAGAGGAAATGGGAATCAGAAGATAGGATTTTGGGGGTTTTCTATTGTTATAGAACTAGCTGTTTGCTCAGATCTGAATAGTTCCATCACTGTTGAGCTCTAAAAAGGTGATGAAAGTCACTAAATCTCAACTTCAGGAGTCAAATCATGCCTATTGAACTGCTTTTTTGTTTATTATTTTAATTTGACTTTTATGGATATTTGATATTTTTATTTTGACAATTGTAAAATAGAATTTCCTAGAGAAGTGTGCTACAGCATCAATATATCAGGATAAAATCATGGAATTGAAATGTTAAATTGTCAAACCAATATCTTACATTTTACACTGGGATAATATTAAGCATAGACAAATTAAAATGTGATTAGGAAATATTTTATTTTTATTTTTTATAAAAGGTTTTTCTTTATTAAACAAACAAACACAAACATAAACAAAAAATACATTCAAAATGTTGAACATGGTCCAGTCTTCCTAACATCGATCTTTGTCATTACTTTGCTAAGTCCAATAATAATACACAATTTCTTTCCATATACATTAAATATACATATAATAATTCCTTATTCACTTGAACCTTTCTCTTCTCTAGCCATCCATAAAATTTGTCCCATATTTTATAAAAATCCAAATCCTCCTTAATCTTTTAATTCTTTTGTTAGTTTATCCATTTTTGCACCCATCATAATTTTCCTAAGTATTTTAAATTCATTTGAAGTATCTTTATTTTTCCATTTCTGTGCGTACGCCAAAGGAAAGATTTAATTTCAATCAGAATAGAGCTGGAAGGGACCTTGGAGGTCTTCTAATCCAACCCCCTGCTCAAGCAGGACACCAAAGCCATTTCAGACAGATGGCCATCCCACCTCTTCTTAAAAAAACTTCAGTGATGAACCACCCACAACTTCTGAAGGCAAGCTGTTCCACTTGTTAATTGTTCTCACTGTTAGAAAGTTTCTCCTTAATTCCAGGTTGCTTCTCTCCTTGATTAGTTTCCATCTATTACTTCTTGTCTTGCCTTTTGGTGCTTTGGAAAATAAGCTGACACCCTCTTCTTTTGGCAGCCCCTGAAATACAGGAATACTGCTATCATGTCACCTCTAGTCCTTCTTTTCTTTTGGGAGTGAGAAAATTGCTAAAGACAAAACTGAACAGTAGAAACAGCATCAAAGCCATCAATACATGCTGGCTGAGGAATTCTTGGAGCTTAAGCCCACAAGTTGTAAAGTTCTCTAGGTTGGAGGTCCCTGCTCTAAACCCACCATGAAGAGTGTCATACAAAAAACTACTTCAAGGAAAGGGGTAAACCTCTCAATTTTTAATCTGTTAAACAAATCATGATTGAAGATTTTCAATTTTTCCTGATTCTCATTTCAGGATTTTTTTTCCATTGCAAATGACAATTTACATCAAGTCCCTATCAGAATATGAGGTTAATGTGTTTCTAAGGTGCTTGTGGAATATGATTGTATCGATATATTTGACAAATGTCTTAAATATTTATGCTTGAGGTACAAAACTACATGACTCCCAATAACCATTAAATTACTTTAGCAGAAATATTAAACACCTCTATGTTATGTAGGAAAGCCAGACAAGGTGACTCATGCATTTCATGGAGGACCTTAATTGCACTTATAAGATAGCCTAATGGACCATTATTGCTTTACATGTCACCTTAGTGAGCTCTTTGAAGAAATTTGCTGTCATATTACCTTTTAGCTTCCATATATTGTATTTGTATTGACCATAAGGTCTTTCAAAGCAGGGTGTTTGAGAATTATAGTAGTATTCCATGCACATTTAAAAAAAAACAAACTCAAAATTTTGCTCTTTCCTGTAAGCATGCAATTAGACCATTGCCCATTACAAGGATTTTCACAAATGAAATGTTAAATGCATATCATGCTTTCCTAGTAAGGATTTCTTTAAGTCATAGCTGGTCTCCAGGGCTATTTCTTCAAGCTGTTGTCTCTAAATGCTCTACATGAAATGGCTTCCCAATAGGGGAACACAAGTCACAAGTCATTTACATGAGTAGGATTGCTTTGAGGATTCCCTTTTCCCCCTACAATATCACAAATGTTTATTTTTAGGCTTATTTCCCATCATCCAAGTAGTAAATCATTGAATGTAAATGATTTGGTACACTGGATGACCTTCCCAAAATGATTGCTTTGAGAGCATTAGTAGTTAGTAAATTTTGCAATAAAATGTATTAACTTTAATATATACTGACACATTTAAAAAGGCAGGTTAAAAGGGACTGCTGAAAGGCAAATACCAAATTCTGTCTAGGTTAGGGAGGGAGTAGGATTAATCATGAAAGGTTAACATACAAAATTGTGATAGATTAAATAATGGATTCATGAATTGTCAGAAAAATGTCTGGATGGAATCATTTTAGGTGAAATAAGGTGTCCCCTCTCACTTTTGCAAGATCTCTCGTGAAAATGAAGGATATTGCTATTTTTGGGACAAGCAGTTAGTATAACAAATCTTATGTAAAAAGCCTTTTTTTTCTTCATTCTTTCAGATGATGCCTCTGAAAAAGGAAAGGTGCTTTACACCACCCATTTTATTTTATTTTTTGTTTTGTTTTTCCAAAGCAGGTATTCTTAGGCCAGAATATTGATGTGATGACTTCTACATCCTATCCAAAGAGGAATTAGACACTAGGAAGGACTTTTACTCTTTATGTTTTTAACTGTACAAAATTATTTATTTGCTATGAAACTGTCTATTTCACAGAAACCACAAAGACACTCTGGAAGGATGAAAATTGCATTTATACTGTTAATGGTGCCATATCTCCCAAATGAGTGTGAGTTTTTAGACACTGTTCCAAAAGCGCTTTTTCAAGAAGCAAGTGGACTTTCCGGTTTTTCTTTAAAGATGTTTTACTTCTTATCCAACAAGCTTCTTCAGCCTTGACCTGGATGTTAATCATGACCTGGATGACTGAGAATCTCCATAGACATTTTCAGACACTGATTCTTTTAATACAATTAAAAACCAGTTTGAAGCATCTCCATCACTTCTTTGAGTTAATGCTTGTTTGCAAGTCTGTGACTGATGAATCCCACTATATATGAATGAGTCCTTCAAGTTTTAAGATTAATAGTATTTATGTTATTTATGTATTTGAAAAGTCTATATGCTCAGCTACCACATGTAATAATCAGCTTGCAAGCAATTAATAAAAACAGGACTAAAAACAAGCTACATTTCCCACCAGGCACCACACCAAAAAATCTCATCCTAGCCAATGAAAGAGGCTAAAAGGGTAGGGGATCCTCAAATCTCAAGTGGAAAGCTCACCCAAAGGGCTGAAGTGATCACCAAGGAGACTGCCCCAACCACCAATGTCCCATCAGATACTTATCAAATGTTGCTCATCAAAAGACAACATTTAAGGCAGGAGACCTAGAATGTACCCATGGGGTGATAAACAAAGTTTATTTAAAAAGAACAACCACACCATATAAATAAATGTCAGCACACCATATAGACCAGAGGTCCCCAAACTTGGCAACTTTAAGACTTATGGACTTCAACTCCCAGAATTCTCCAGCCAGCTATGTTTATTTATCAAGCTATGCTGGCTGGAGAATTCTAGGAGTTGAAGTCCACAAGTCTTAAAGTTGCCAAGTTTGGGGACCCCTGATATAGACAATCCCTAAAAGAAACAGCACCCCAAAATTTAAGAAAATACAATATCAAACCATCCAAACACCACTAACTTCATCACCTTTGTTCCGGACTAGCAGGCTCGTAAACCTGCAAACCTGATTGGTCCACTAACGGCGGGTCATGATTGGTCGCTCCAGGCTAGTCCGATTGGCTGGTTAATGGGCTGCCGCGATTGGGCAAACCAAGCGCGGCAAGCTTAAATCGTTGTCATTGGATGTTTAGACGCAGCCAGCTCTATAAAAGGAGCTGCTGCATCCAGGGCTTCTCGCCCAGATCAGGAGTCACTAATAAAGAGCTGAAGTTACTATCTGAGGTCTCGTCTCCGTTATTGCACCCATCCTTCAAGACACAACACTGGTGACGAGGATGGGATGCGGAGACGACAGAGCTGACTGAGCACTCGCAGAAGACTGACAGAGCACGTGGCTGACAGCGCGCAGACATCAGCAGAATGGCCAGCAATGCTGTACCACCCACCCCGTTTGATCCAGCTAGCGAAGACTGGGACTCGTATATGGACAGGTTTCAAATGTTCCTGGAGTCCAACAATCTAAAGGATGCTACGTCTAGCAAAAAACATGCAGTTTTCCTGACGCATTGCGGACCTGCCATTTTCAAAATGGCAAAGGCACTTGCCAAACCGGCTGAAGTCAATTCGATGGACTGGGATACCCTTGCTCCCAACCTTCGTGCCCATTACGCTCCGGCAGTACCAACCCTCATTCACAGACACGAATTTTACCAGAGGGATCAACACGAAGGTGTGAACATTGGGGACTTTGTAGCTGACCTAAGAAATTTAGGTGGATTGTGTGGCTTCATTAATCTAGAGGAAGCCATGAGAGATCGAGTTGTCCTTGGTCTAAGAGACCCAACGGTCCAAAGCAAGATCATGGCCAAAGGAGACATCACCCTTGCAGATTCCACAGCCGACGCCACTGCAGCAGAAGCTACCTGCAAATCAGCAGCACGAATGCGCTGGGCAAATGGGGCCAGCCACCAACCCGCCAACGATATGGCAACACCATCAGAAAAATACATGTCGACCGCCCACCACGAAAACATCGATTCCTCATCGGATAGTGAGGAGGAAGACGTCTATAGACTCAGGTCAGAGCGCAAGCAACTAGCGGGGTCATAAATCAAATTTCCAATGCACCGGATGCAGGGGAAACCACCCACAATCCAAATGCAGGTTCCTTGATGCCGTCTGTCGTTCTTGTGAAAAAAGAGGGCATATTGCTAAGGTGTGCCGGAACAAGAGAGGATCCGGCACACCTTAGCAATATGCCCTCTTTGTCCCAAGTGGAAAGAAAATAACTTCCACCAATTAGGAGGCACTCCACCCACAAATTGGGACTGCCCGAACAACCAGTGGAATCACTACAACAGAAACCGTATGTTTATTGGTGCAACCAGATGGGAAGAGGCACATCAGATCATCACCATCGGCCACACTTCATCTTTAGACACCAAAAAAATCCGTGTAAAGGTTACCATTGAAAATCATCCATGCATCATGGAAGTGGACTTCCCTATCCATGGTCTCCTGGAAAACCCTTAAGCAGCTGATTCCCAACATTCGCCGCCAGGATCTCAGCACCCAGAGACTTATATTAAAGGACTACCAGGGCAACCGAATTCCAGCTTCTGGTTCCAGTCACGTCCAGGTCTCCTTCAAGGACCACACTGCAATACTACCCCTCACCATCGTTGACAGAGACTGGCCCAGCTTATTGGGTCTATAGTGGTTCATGCCATTAGGAATCGAAATGGCAGGCATCAACCAGACTGTAGACGAAGACTGGGAGGTGGCTCTCATCCGAGACTTTCAAGAAGTATTCACTGAAAAATTAGGCAAGTACAAGGGGTCCCCTATCTCTCTTTTTTTTTTTTTAAATAAGTTTTATTTTCAAAACACACAATACATAAATATACATAAACACAAAACATAAAAACATAA
>BHEV01008133.1:0-14455 GCA_004319985.1 Emydocephalus ijimae
TTTAGGATATTTAATAGATAAACAGGGCATTCACCCCACCGATAGCAAACTTAGGGCAATCAAAAAAGCCCCAAGACCCCGAAATAAGGTGGATCTCCAAGCGTTCTGAGGCCTTATCAATTTTTATAACGTCTTCCTGCCTCGCAAGGCAACCGTAGCCAAACTCCTACATCGTTTACTAGACAAAAAAGCAACCTGGGTTTGGGGGCACCAAGAGGAACAGGCGTTTCAACAAGTAAAAAACTTGTTGACCTCCGACACTGTTTTGATGCAGTATAATGAGACCTTGCCTTTGACTGTTACTTGTGATGCATCACCTTTCGGAGTGGGCGCCATTTTGAGCCACGTTTTACTAAACGGAAGTGAAACCCCTGTTGCCTACTTTTCAAAAATGCTGTCAAAAGCAGAACCCAAATTCTGTCAAATTGATAAGGAAGCTCTTGCTATTGTATCTGCTGTTAAACAATTTCATGAATATATTTATGGGTGAGCTTTCACTATAATAACTGACCACAAACCTTTACTGGGAATAATAGCAGGAGATAAACCAACCCCTTATATATTATCTCCCAGAATGACTCGCTGGTCAGAATTCTTGGCTGCCTATAATTATAAGTTGCAACACTGCCCGGGGAAAGCCATTCCCCACGCTGACGCATTAAGCCGTGCACCGCTTCCAGAAACCATTGACGACCCTGCTCCGACTGTCACAACACTACAGATTGAGACACTCCAAAAACCACCGCTGACAGCTCGCGATATCGCAATTGAAACTAAACGCGATTCCGTTCTAGCACTTGTCCTCAGTTGGGTAGAACGTGGATGGCCATTGGACCAAATCCCTGACAATTACGCCCCCTTCAAAAGTCGACAGATGGAACTGTTTTCCCAGAAGGGCTGCATCATTTGGGGCGATAGAGTCGTTGTCCCAGAGCGGTTACAGCGAGCGGTACTGAGAACCTTGCACGATGGCCACCCCGGCATCGTGCGCATGAAAGCACTCGCACGAAGCTATGCGTGGTGGCCGGGCATAGACAAGCAGATCGAAGCCTGGGTAAAGACTTGTTCCAAATGCCAGGAAGTCAGCAATGCCCCACCGAAAGCAACCCCAACAGAATGGGAAACACCCAGGGGACCATGGTCCCGTATTCATCTGGACTTTGCGGGACCTACGAATGGACACACATTTTTATTAACAGTGGATGCCTACTCGAACTGGCTTGAAATCCATGAAATGAAAAGTACAACAACCAAATCAGTCATCAAGAAATTGGACAGATTATTTGCAACACANAGCGTCACCAACAAAACTCCCGCTGAGTTATTGATGGGACGGAAACTCCGCTCCCACCTGGACCGACTATACCCATCGTACGAACCTGAAAAACCACACGGATCCAGTGGGAAATGCCAAAATTTCCAGGTAGATGACTTGGTTTTCGCGAGAAACTTTTATGGCGACCCATTGTGGTTCGAGGCAACTGTAATCCAAGTAACCGGACCCAGATCATACCGAGTGAAATGTCGCGATGATAGAATATGGAAGTGCCATATTGATCAGCTGCATTCAAGGCTGCAGTCGGGGGTCTGCGATTCCGGTGATTTCCAAACTGAGGGGGGAGGAGATACCGAGGAGGCTGAGTTTGAAACGGCGGAAGGCACAAGCGGAACAAACGACTGCTCAGACTCAACTTGTGAAGAAGGATCGGGGACAGGGGTTAACTCGCCTCAAAGAGATATCGAGGACATTAATGGAAATGGAAGTTTAGATACAGAATCAGAGGCACCCTGTTCACCAGATAATGTCCTACCCCAACAAGACTCTAGACAAATACTGGGAGGACAGCGTAAATCAAATAGACAATCAAAACAACCTGCCTACCTCAAAGACTACGTTACCGCACCCCTTAAACGGAACCCGGGGGGAAGGGGTGTTGTGAATTAATAAAAGTGTTTGAATAAAGCTTGTTGAAACCTTAAAGTGAAGTGCAGAGTTCTGGCCCTGCACTTCTGATTGGCCGATAATAGCGATATCGGATTGGTCCGTTCAGGAGAATCTGATTGGCTATTAACGAGCCCTTCTCATTGGTTAAAAAGAGCTAGTGTTCCTGTGTTTTCATTGGTTAAATTCCCAAGAGCTTGCCTATATAAAGGGGGCTGTTGAGGCCGTTTTCAGAGCTGTTGCACCATGTTAAATAAAGAGTTGAAGTTCACTGTTCGTCAACTCGTCTCCGCTTCATGAGCCACGCACCGAACATAACATATAAACTGGGTGAAATCAGGCTCAATAGCAGTAACAGTGAGAGGGATCTTGGAGTCTTAGTGGACAACCAGCTAAATAGGAGCCAGCAGTGTGCAGCAGCAGCCAAAAAAGCTAATGCAATCCTAAATTGCATTAACAGAGGGATATAATCAAGATCAAGTGAGGTACTAATACAACTCTATAAAGCCTTCGTAAGACCACACCTAGAGTACTGCATCCAGTTTTGGTCACCACATAATAAAAAAGATGATGAGACTCTGGAAAAAGTACAGAGAAGAGCAACTAGATTAGGGGACTGGAGAGTAAAACAAATGAAGAACGGTTACAGGAACTGGGCATGGCTGGGCATCTAGTGAAGAGAAGGACCAGGGAAGATATGATAGCAGTGTTCCAATATTTGAGGGGCTGCCACAGAAAGGAGGGGGTCAAGCTATTTTCTAAAGCAGTCGAAGGCCAGACAAGGAATAATAGATGGAAACTGATCTAGGAGAGATTTAACCTGGAAATAAGGAGAAACTTTCTGACAGTGAGAACAATCAACCAGTGGAACAGCTTGCCCTCAGAAGTTGTGGGAGTATCATCACTTGAGACTTTCAAGAAGAGATTGGATGCCATTTGTCAGAAATGGTGTAGGGTCTCCCACTTGAGCGGAGGGGGGGGTTGGACTAGATGACCTACAGGGTCCCTTTCAACCCTGATTATCTGTTATCTGTTAAGGAAACAAAAAGACCAAAATATGTCCTCCCCAGCAATCAACACCTAGATAAACAAGGATTATTACTAGACCAACAAGCAGTAGACAATACCACACCAACTCAAGCGAACAATCAAACAGAAAACACCAAGGAACTACCAAGAAGAAAACAACACTCTAACCAACACTGACAAGGCACGCCACTTTCTATGAACAGAGAACAAATCACACTCCTTGCTAGCCATGAAGATGCTATCTACTTGAGTAATGGAATTTCTACAAGAAAACAACCAAGCTCAAAGAGCATCCAGGACTCCACCAAGTGACCATTTCTTTCTAGTACTAAAAACAGAGGTGACAGTCCCTCAGCAACTGTCTTATCTATTCTCTGTCACAGAGTTGCTGGTCTTCATGGAAGTTCTGTTGAGAGCTAGAAAGATCCACACTGGGAATCATGGTTTTAAAAAAATCAAACACCAACTAGCAGGTTTATCAGCCTGAGAAATTTAAAGCAAAGTGCCCACTAAGTTGCTGAAAAAGTGGTAGGAGTAACATATTTCAACTTTGGTGGGCATGAAAAAAAAATGTGCATGCTCACCTTGACAGAAGGTATACAAACTGTTTAAAGTTGTTTCCTCCTAATATGTAACAAAGATGCTTTAATGGTTTGCCATGTCAAGAGTCTGAGTAGCTTGTGCTGACTTCCAGCTGGGGAGGCTGGTAACCTCTCAAGTCTGCTTGTTTAGTTCAGAAGAAAAAAGACCCATAAAGATAATGCCTTGGCAGCTCAAGGGAAGATATATTACAAAGCTTTTTGGAAGTAGAAATAATCTTACTGATGCCAAGTCTCACTATAATAGCTGTTGACAGTATCTGTTATCATGATAACACTTTTTGAAGAGGTATATTAATTTTTCCATGGGGCATCAATATAATCTAATTGACTGTAATCCCATTAAAGAATTACATATCAACTTTATTTGAATGAATACATTATCTAGTGTTTGTAGAGATACCCAGAATGTTTTTAATTGCTAATTTACTTGGTTCAGTTTTAGAAAAGACAGAAGCATCATCTTTTCAAAATACCTAAGGAATTTTTGTTTACTGCATCCATTTTCATCCATTTCCTATTAACGAAGGTGGGAAATGAAAAGAGAGATATGGATGAAATCATTAAAATTTTAGTTTATACTGCAAACTTTCTTTTGTGCAGTTTTACAGTATCTTATCACTTGATAGTGACATTCCTGGGGAGGTTATGCAGCATTCATTCTCTCTAAGAATAATAAAACCAATAGAGTTGAGGATATTGTTAGCCCTTTAAGTAATCCAAACAAGAAGCACAACAACAAACACTAACTCTATCTTTAATGTAAGGTTACATGAACAGAATTTTGCAAATCTGAAAATATTCCTACCCTCCATTAAATTTTATTCTTCCTAACACTGGACAGAATGCTTCCTCCACCTCTCTTCCTGAAGACTCAAATTTCATTTATCAGACTATAATACACTGTAACTACTACTCCTGTCTCCCAAGGCCATTTCCACATACCATTACATATATCCTTAGGGCTTGTACTGAATATGAAGTATGATCCTGGATAAAGAAGGCTTCAGCCCAGCCCAAGAAAAGTCTCAAACACCTCCTACACGATACGTATGAAGATAAAAGAGGGAAGAAGAGAAGTATATTCAGATTTCCAAGTTTCTATTGTAGCTATTCTAATAAAAGTAATTTTTAGGTCAACATGTTGTTTCATTCTAGACCAAAAGGATTCTGTGAAGTCATCTTTAAACTTATTATTATTGAATTTCTTCCTAACTTTTGTCTTTTCAATAGTGTCTTCTTTAACCTTCATGTTAACAACTAATCCTTCCTTTCTACATGTCAGCAAGTGGATGGATAGCAAGAAAGCGTATTTGAATTAAAGTACATTAGCATGAAATATTGATGCAGCCTTAAAGCACTCTTCCTGAGGTGGATGTCACTAAATTAGCTATAACATCTGCTGTCAAATAACTAGCTGACAAATCAGATGCTTTTTTTAAAAAAAACCAGAGCATCCCAAGTGAACATTTGGCCATTTGTAATATATGATAGGAGTCAAATGTTTCTGTTTCATAATCATGACTTCATTCAGATTGTATGAAGGACGTTAGTTGCTCCTTCCCCATCTGTCAAACCTTTAAGAAACTGGATTATGCATGATGTATAAATTATATTAACCTTACAAATAAGTTTAGAGAAAGGTGGTATATCCAATACAAAGGAAAATCTGAGATTTATACATACAGACCGTTTTTCACATTAATTCCAAATAAATATTTTACTGCCCACAAGCTCCAGGGTCATTCCTCCTAACCCTTTGTATGGTCTCTGGCCTCCTCCTTAGCTTTCACTGTTTTTCAGTAACAATTAGACCAAGCTAGGTGAAGTACCAGGATAATCTTGACTGATCTTGAAAAGCTAAGCAGGATCAAACCTAGTTAATTCTTGATGGAAGACATTAGGAAAGCCAAGATTGTGGAGTTTACTAGGATTTAAAAAAAAAAATCCCAAAGAAGGGAAAGAATAGAATAACAGAATAGAATTCTTTATTGGCCAAGTGTGATTGGACACATAAGGAATTTGTCTTGGTGCATATGCTCTCAGTGTACATAAAAGAAAAGGTACATTTGTCAAGAGTCAAGAATCATAAGGTACAACACTTAATAATAATTATAGGGTACAATAAGCAATCAAATCATACTAGAAAACAGTCAATATAAATTGTAAGGATACAAGTGACAAAGTTACAGTCATACAGTCACAAGTGGGAGGGGATGGGTGATAAGGAGTGATGAGAAGATTAATAGTAATAGTAGTGCAGACTTTGTAAATAGTTGGACAGTGTTGAGGGGATTATTTGTTTAGCAGACAAACCATTTCCATATTGCTACCCCCAATCCTAACATAGATGTATCATGAGCAGTTTAGGTTAGTTCAAATGTGACCTTATTTGTGCCTTTAAAGATTGGAAATGTGTGAAGGAGTTTCAGCCAAATGAATTTGTTTTAGAATACCAATCTGCTTTAGGGAAATGTGCTTTCTATTTAGGGTATGCATAGCAACACCATATTTTGGTGATGCATCTCACAATTTTAGGATATCGTATCTTGCTCAAAACAGTGGAAATAAAACTGATTTAAATACAGTAAGCAATAAGCAAAAAGTCCTTATTTATGACCAGCATGGATTATTTTGCATTAAACATAGGGACCCCAAATGACAAGTTATTCTAATACTTCAAGACTAGATTAACAGTACAAATAGTCCTCAATTTACAACTACATTTAGGATGAGAATCTCAATTGTTGAATGAAGTGATCATTAAGTGAGATGGTATGTAATTGTGTAAGTGTGTACAGGGTGCCAAGTCCTGCAAATGTGGTGATGTAATCATGGGGGAAGTGGGGTGGCACAACAATTTACAATGGTCCAGAAGTGATTTGAGGGACTATAAAGCACTTGTTTCAAGGTTATTGTAACTTTGAAGGGTGATTAAATGACCACTTATAAATCAAGGACTATCTGTATCTTTCTTATTCAGGATCTACAACAACTAGATTTAGCATATTTGAACTTTTTTTTCATAAGGAAGTTTTGTTAGGTTCACAGACAGAACTTTTTTATAATTACTGTGTGTTATTAAAGTATCTATCTTTAATAACACAGTCATTGATTATGCTTATGCTGTAAATCTTGTCCAACATTTGATAAATGTGCAGATGTTATGCAGATTGCCCAATGCTTAAGATTTATGCAGAGGAGTAAAAATGGGAATATATATAATTTATGTTCTTAATGAAGGCGGGTGGGGGGGGAACAATGCAAAACTTTGGCACATGTTTTTAGGACTTAGTCTAGGACTTGGGTAACCTGTTTTTTTTAAAAACCATCACAGTCAGGACCGAATCATGCTGCCTTTTTTAGAAAGCTTTGCATTTGGGTGTGTTCCTATTTATGAGGACTGGGAAATTAGTTGGAAGCCATGAGATGTTATTTTACTATTGATTAGCTTTTCCTCCTCAGCTGCCATTATGAGGTTGATATATCATTGCTTAAAATGTTGAAATGGTGGATAGCTTCTACCTTTTGGAATTAAACCTCAACAAATGATTAAGAAATATGCTGCAGACTAGTATTCGCGACTAGAGCCGCGGTGGTGCAGTAGTTAGAATGCAGTATTACCAGCAATTTGGCACTTCGAATCTCACCAGGCTCAAAGTTGATGCAGCCTTCCATCCAACCGAGGTGGGTAAAATGAGGACCTAGATTGTTGGGGGCAATATGCTGACTCTATAAACTGCTTAGAGAGGGCTGCAAAAGCACTGTGAAGCAGTATATAAGTCTACGTGCTAATGGTATTGCTATTTGGTAGAGCAATTATGATGTCCTTGGAATAGATACCCAAATGCTACAATGTTTTTGTACTTAAAAAGATCGGAATTATGCAATCATAGTATTCTCTGGGACATTTTATAGAAGCAAAAAATTGGACTTTGAGGAAGCGGAACAGAAAGATTATTGATGAATTCTGAGAATGGAAGACAAGGGAAGCAAAATGCATCCTCAAAGAAGCCAACTCAGAATTCTCCCTTGAGCCACAAATGACCAGGCTCAAATTATGTTACTTTGGACACATTAAGGAAAGACTCTATTCTCTGGAAAAGGCTCTAATGTTGGGAAGAGTAGAAGCAAAGAGAAGAAAAGGATAACCAACAAAAAGGGATATAGAGACAGTTACAGTGGTAAGGAGTGAATCACTGGAGCCTTAAAAGATCAGGGCAGGAATTGCCATGCAGAAAATGTGACTGTTAAGCATTGAAAACTACTTGATATCCCATAATCAATGAATATTTTTATTGATGTTTATTTTTTATTTATTTTAAAATAAACTTTATTAAAGATTATATATATATATACAATGTATAAAATACCACATTTCATTACAAACAAAACCAATATACAAATACAAATATTGACATAAAACATATATATTTCTTATCAGCTAAGACAGTATGATCATTTTTTGAAAACAATTGTACGAATATTCATTTTTTATTTTTGGTATATGCTCTTAGTTTAATGTTTATTTTATATTGTGTTTATATATGGATCTAGTCATTCAGAATAGTGATGACAATAGCGCTTAGACTTATATACTGCTTCATAGTGCTTGTACAACCCTCTCTAATCAGTTTACAGAGTCAGCGTATTGCTCCCGACAATCTATGTCCTCATTTTACTGACCTTGAAAGGATGGAAGGCTGAGTCAACTTTGAGCCAGTCAGGATCAAACTCCTGGCAGAGTCAGCCTGCAATATTACATTCTAACCACTGCACCACCACCACAAATCACTATGATGATAAAAGGAAGGAAGGAAGGAAGGAAGGAAGGAAGGAAGGAAGGAAGGAAGGAAGGAAGGAAGGAAGGAAGGAATACAATAAACATACTCTTCAAACACAGAACAGAACAAAATTTGACACAGTGAATAGACAGGAGGAAGATCAAACCTGAAAATGGACAGACAGAAAACAATAGCAACTTACAAATAACAATTGTGACAGTGGCATTGTAATTGTAACAATTAAGTACATCAAGTCTAATTATATATTTCACACAAGAGGGGAGGGCAGGGAAAGAGGGGAGGGAGAGGCAAAATGTTATTTCATTTCAAAGAAGAAAACAGAGATACCTTCTATGGCTGTATCTGGTAAAGGGGTTGGGGAAAATAACTGGAAACCACACTCTGCATGCTTTCTCTACCTTTATAAGCTTGCCACTTAAAATAGACCTGTTATTTGGTTTGCTATCAAACTCCACTGAAGTTTAAAAAAAAATATTTAACAGCAGCCCTTGCCATGTTAAATCTCACATTTGTTTGAGGATGCAAAAAAAAAGTGTTATGCTGCTGTGATTTCCCTTTTTCTGCATATAATTACTTACATCACATTGGTTGTTTAAATAAACTCCTTCTTGAGTGAATGAAATATATGGCAAGATTTTGCATTTCCAGTCAAAACTATGCAAGAAGACATTCAAGATTTAGTTTACTGTCAGATGCATGTATCTGTCATTTCTTCAGTAGAAGAAGAAAAGGTGGGGAGACTGATAAAGAAATCCTTTCTTGATATAACCTAAATATATTTAATCTTATATCGAATTTGTATAACCCACACATGATACAATGGAGAGAGAAACCCCAGATGGCTGGAACCTATCACCTCTGAGAAGCACAGCCAGGAGATGAGAAGATCATAAAAATTCCACATTGAGATGTGCCCTGGGAATCTCTGGAAAAGTTTGTTCTAAAAAGGGGCTGGGGGGGAAATAGGGACACCCTGGGAAACTGTGAGAAAGATCATTTCTACAGAAGTGGGGGGAATTAACATACTGGCTTTTGTTTCACTCAGTACACATCGAGATAAGGGGAGGGGTTCTAAACTCCCTTATCTTTATGCCTGAGAGACCTCAGATGCTGCTTTGAACTCCTACATGAATTGTCTCATCTCAATAAAGGATTCTGTTAAGTCTGGGCAGTGGGTCCCAAGGAGAGACGAGACTTGAGGTAGTAACAACAGCTCTTTATTAGGAAGTCAGATACCGAGACAATGACCCTAGCCGCAGCAGCCCGTTTTATAGAGCTGGCTGCGGCTAGGCATCCTATGACATGCTTTTGAGCTTGCCGCACTTGGTTTTATCCAATTGCGGCAGCCCGAATACAAACCAATCAGGATTGCTTAATTTGTCCAATTGCGGCCCAGTTTTTCTGGACCAATAGGAACGCAGGCCTTCAAGCCTGCTAGTATGGAACAGATTCCTTTTGATGTGTTTGGTTTTCAGAAGTTTATTCTTGTTAATTTAATGGGAAAAAGTTCCGTGGACTTTCATTTCATTTGATTTAATTTCATTTGATTGAATTCTTTTACCTTCTTCTGGAAAACCATGAAATATGTCAAACCAAATATCATGCCAAATATGTATTTTTTGCACTAAAAGCACTGTTTCCCTCTCAAAAAGTGGGCGGAAATGTCTGTGCATCTTCTAGAGCAAATGTTGCCAAATCACCACCCACCCACTGCCCCCTCCTTTAGCCATTTTTAGCTTTCATGTGGCCTATATTTGGCCTGTTCCAGGTGGCAGGGATTGCCTCCACCACCTATCACCACCGATTGCCACCGCCTATCTCTGCTGCCACTGCCAATCGGTGGTGAAATGATAGTGGCGGCAATAGGTGGTGGTGATTAGTGGCAATAGGCAGCAGTGGTGGTGGCAATCCCTGTCTCTTAGAATGGGCCAAAAATGTGATGCACAGAGGCCAAAAATGGAGCACACAAAGGCTAAAAATGGGGCACATGGAGACAGCAATAGGCGGCGACAGCAGCAATGGGCACGGGTGATTCCCGCAGCCTAGAACAACTGATTGGAGGTATTCCGGGAGACTGACCCAACCACCAATCAGCTGCTTATGCTAAATGAGGCTGTGCTACAGCTGACCAAGCTGTGTTTGCTGCAAGGATGCAAATTACTGGGAGGCAGAGGCAGATGTTTTTTTCTTGTTTTCCTCCCCAAAAGCTAGGTGCATCTTATGGTTTGGAGTGTCTTAAAGTGGAAAAATTAAGGTACCTTATGTCCTACTGTATGTCTGGCTCTAGCTTGTTTCTTGGATCCAACTGATAGGTCTGCATAACTGGTGCCAACTCAAGATTTTAATGCATGAAAGAATCCCAAATGGAGCCTGTCCAATTCAACATAGCCAATGTTTTAATACTGTAACTTGCTGCCCCATTCAGAGAATAATTCCTATCTTCATCAAACTGCTTTTATACTAAGGGTGGGATACGACAGGGTTAACTACTAGTTCGGGATTTACGAGCTTCCCTGTCTGCTGGGAGCTGTGTGCCTGTAAATCGTCATTAGCACGCTGAGTGCCAAGAAGCAGCCTTTGAAACAGCCCTCTTTTCTTGTTTTTTTTAACTGCAGCTGTGCCTCGTTCAGCAGCTGAAGTTGAAAAATCAGGAAATAAAGATCAGGTAAGAGCCTGGGTGGACGACTGGGCAAAAACATCAGCAGACATAGAACCGGTTCTATGTCTGCTGCTCTACAAAGCTACCGGTTCTACAGAGGTGGACAGAACCGGTAGAAACCCATGCCTGTTTTATACCATTGTCCTTTCTGAAGCTGGTTGTTTGTCCTTCTTCCCAATAGGACAAACTGTTAAGTTTGGTTGGTGGGTCCCAAGAATGGATGAGGCATGAGTAGTGAACAACAGCTCTTTATTAAGTGGATAGATTCTGAGACAAAACCCTTGCGTGCGGCAGCTCTTCTTATAGAGCTGGCCATGGCTAGGCAGCCAATGACAACTGTTTGAGTTTGCCATGCTTGGTTTCAGCCAATTGCAGCAAACCCTGTATGAGCCAATCAGGAACGTTCAAGTCAGACAATCACGATTCTCGATGGAACCGCCTGGAAGGGTGAGTGGGCCTATAGCTGCGACTCCCACCTGGTGTATCCGGGTTGGTCAAGTCGTTCGCTCTGTCGCTTCCGCCTGGATTGTCTGGGTCGGTTGAGCTTGTCCGGCTGCTACTTCCAGGTGAAACGCCCGTCTGCCTCGGTTCCCAGTTTGTAGGTAAGTATTGCTGATTTAATGTTTGAGTTTTATTTAATGTGTGTGGGGGGGTGTTCTGTTTGCGCCAATACCTGTTCTTTTTCTAAGTTTGAGGTTTCCCCCCCCCTCTGATTTCTTGGTTAGAGTCTGTGAGGGGAAAAGAGGCCAGTCTAGACCGTAGCTGGTCAATGTGCCGTTTCCAGCTCCTTCCGTCGGTGGTCTGGAGTCGGTAGGAGCGAGGGCTGGTGACTTGGGTGATCTTTGCCGGTAGCCATAGTGGGTCCCCAGTGAAGTCTTTAGTGAAAACAGTGTCTCCTACGTTGAAGGTTCAGTGTCGGCTCGTAGATCCAGGGGGTTTCTCTGGAGTATAAGTAGGGTGCAAATGGTCTAGAGGTAACCAGAGTCTTCTGCCCATGAGTAATTCCACTGGACATTTGTTCGTGGTGGTGTTGGGTGTGATATGTTGTATTAGGAGCATTTTGTTGATTTTTTTCATGGATGTTGCCATGTTCAATTTTTTGGATTTTTTTTGTGTGTGTGAAGTGAACTATGCGTTCAGCTTGCCCGTTCACCGCCGGGTGAGCGGGTGATGTCAAAGTGTGTTGGATACCATGGTCTACCAAGTATTGCTCAAATGCCAATGCAGTAAATTGAGGTCCATTGTCAGATACTATCACATCTGGCAGACCATGCGTAGCAAAAAGTTTGTTTAATTTTTTGATAACGGCCTCTGTGGTGGTTGTCTTCATTTTGCTTACTTCGAGCCAATTTAAACAGGCATCAACAGTTATCAAAAAGGTATGTCCTTTGGTTGGCCCCGCAAAGTCAATATGGATTCGCGACCAGGGGCCTCTGGGGGTTTCCCATTCTAATGGTGGAGCTGCAGGGGGAGCCGAGCGGGTTTCTTGGCATCTGCTGCAACTGGCAACCCAAGTCTCTATTTGCTTGTCCATGCCTGGCCACCATGCGTAGCTTCTGGCCAGGGCTTTCATTCGTACAATGCCTGGGTGCCCGTCATGCAGCATGTCTAGAACTTTTTTTTGTAATGTTTCTGGTATAACCACCCGGTCTCCCCAAAGAATGCACCCCCTTTGTGAAAAGAGTTCGGTTTGCCAGTTTTTAAGAGGTTTAAAGAGTTCAGTTTTTTCGCTTTCCGGCCAACTCCTCTCCACCCAACTGAGGACTCACGCCAAACATTTGTCCCTTTTTGTTTCGCGGGCAATGTCTTGCGCGGTCAATGGTGGCATGGTTATTGTTTCTATTTGTAAAGTAGATAAGGTGGGTGCTGGGTCGTCTTGTACATCTGGTAGGGGGAATCGGTCTAAAGCATCAGCATGCGAGATGGTCTTGCCAGGCCGGTGTGCTAAATGGTAATTATATGCGGCAAGAAATTCAGACCATCTTGTCATCTTAGGGGACAGGATGCTTGGAGTGGGTTTGTTCCCGGCCAAAATGCCTAGTAGGGGTTTGTGGTCCATAATAATTGAAAAGGTCCTACCATAAATGTATTCGTGGAATCTTTTCACTGCGAAGACGATGGCTAGGGCTTCTTTGTCCAGCTGGCTGTAGTTCCTCTCTGGCTTGGACAGGGTTCTTGAGAAGAATGTGATGGGAGCCTCTTCCCCATTCGGCAAGGTGTGGCTTAGGATTGCTCCAACACCAAAGGGTGATGCATCGCATGTAACAGTCAGTGGCAGGGTTTCATTATATTGAATAAGGACTGCGTCAGAAGTTAAAAGGTTTTTTATTTGCTGGAAAGTGCGTTCCTCTCACCTTCCCCAGATCCAGGATGCCATTTTATCCAGGAGTCTATGCAAAGGTTCCACGAGAGTCGCTTTCTGGGGTAGGAAAACATTATAGAAATTTATGAGTCCAAGGAATGCTTGGAGTTCCGTTTTATTTTTTGGTCTGGGGGCTTCCTTGATGGCTTTTAACTTTTTGTCAGTGGGGTGAATTCCATGTTTGTCTAGGAGGTATCCTAGGAATTCAACCCTTTCAGTACATAGCTGGCACTTCTCTTTTTTTACTTTGAGGCCGGAGTCTTTAAATGTTTGTAAGACTGCTCTAAGCCGTTTCTCCAATTGCTTCTTATTGGGGGCTGCTATTAGTACGTCGTCGAAATAGGGTACGACTCCTTTGATTCCCTGCAGCAGTCTTTCCATTAGGCTTTGGAAAACCCCAGGCGTGACACTGCTCCAAATTGGAGTTGGTTGCATTTAAATGCCCCTCGATGTGTCATGATTGTTTGTGCCTTGGCGGTTTCAGCATCGACCGGCAGTTGTTGATAGGCTTGTGCCAGGTCGAGCTTTGCAAAGATTCTGCCACCCCCAAGTGAGTGTAGGAGATGTTGGACTATTGGCACAGGGTAGGCACTCTGCTGCAGGGCATGGTTGAGGGTGGCCTTGTAGTCTCCACAAATTCTCAGGGAGCCATCTGGTTTGACAGGGGTGACAATGGGTGTTTCCCAGCGGGCATGGTCGATAGGTTCTAATATGCCTTGTGCGATGAGCTGATTTAATTGCTCGTCTATCTTAGGCTTGAGTGCAAATGGCATTCGACGCGGCTTGAGGCAGATGGGAGCGATATCTGGGCTAAGATTGAAGGAGATTGGGGACCCCTTGTACTTGCCTAAAGTGTCATCAAAGACCTCTTGGAAATCTTGTACGAGCGTTGCTTCCCAATCTTCTTTGTCTGTGTGATTTATGCCTGCCATCTCGATCCCCAGCGGCGAGAACCATTGTAATCGGAGTAAGCTGGGGCTTTTTCCACAATTGTAAGTGGTAGGACATTGGTGCGGTTTTTGAAGGTGATCTTGAAATGCCCAATGCCAGCCACTGGGA
>BHEV01008134.1:0-19442 GCA_004319985.1 Emydocephalus ijimae
AGAGTTATTAAAGGCGAATTCTGCCAATGGGAGGTATTTCACCCAATCATTTTGTCGATGATTGACAAAACATCTCAAATACTGAGTGAGAATGCCAATAACCTTCTCAGTCCCGCCATCAGTTTCTTGAACTTGTAATGCCGTCATTAACTGTTTCCAAAACTGCACAGTAAACTGGACTCCATGATCTGAAACCACTCTATCCGGCAATCCATGTAGACGAAAGACATGCTGTAAAAATAACTGGGCCGTAGTGCGGGCCGATGGTAATTTCCAACAGGGAATGAAATGAGCCATTTTAGTCAGCATATCGACTACCACGAGCACCGTCCTGAAGCCCGATGAGGATGGTAAATACATGAGAAAGTCCATGGAGATCGCTCCCCATGGTCTGCCCGGAGTTGGCAATGGTTGGAGGAATCCAGGGGGTGCACCCGATGCCGCTTTCTCTTGTCTACATTGTATGCAAGAAGCGATGTAAGAAAACACATAGTGTCGAACCCGAGGCCACCAAAAATTCCAGGTGACCAAATGCAGAGTTTTGTAAAATCCAAAATGACCAGCAGTGGGGTTGTCATGACATTGCGTCATGATGAGAGCTCTCAGCGACCTGGTGGGTACATAAAATAAACCCCGATGTCGTGGCAAGCCCTCTTCAAAGTACCATGGGGAATCAGGCCCAACATCCCCCCATCTCTGCTGTGTCTACGCATCCAATCGTTGCGCCTCCCGTATGCGAGCCCACAAATCTACTGGATCTTGAAGTACTGCCAAGGATTCTGGTGGCAACACTGTTCGTGGAGGAAGAGAATCCTCGGGACCGATATATTCGGGTTTCCGACACAATGCGTCTGCTCTCCGATTCTGCCCACTTGGAACATAAGTGACGGAAAAATTGAACCTTGCAAAAAGTGATGACCACCGGATCTGGCATTGGTTCAACTTCTTGGCGGTAGACAAATGTTCCAAGTTTCGGTGATCCGTCCGAACCTCCACCTTATGCCGAGCCCCCTCTAGATGATGTCGCCAGGTCTCAAATGCAGCCTTAATAGCCAACAACTCCTTTTCCCAAAAGGTATAATTGCGCTCAGAAGCTGTGAGCTTTTTAGAATAGTATGCACAGGGGAAAAGAGGTGTGCCATCCTTCGGAGCTTGCAACAATACCGCCCCGATAGCTACATTAGAGGCATCTGTCTCGACCACAAATGGACGATTCGGATTAGGATGCCTCAATATCGGCTCGGCCACAAATGCTTTCTTTAAAGTTTCAAAAGCCTGTTGTTGCGGAGGCCCCCACCAGAACGGGACCTCCTTATGGAGGAGCTGAGTGATGGGATCCA
This sequence comes from Emydocephalus ijimae, assembly GCA_004319985.1. Classification (NCBI taxonomy): domain Eukaryota; kingdom Metazoa; phylum Chordata; class Lepidosauria; order Squamata; family Elapidae; genus Emydocephalus; species Emydocephalus ijimae. Next base: position 1,341 of record BHEV01008134.1, read on the forward strand.
TTAACTTAGCAAAGTCCGGGATGAAGGTCCTATAGTAATTGGCGAACCCCAGAAGACATTGCACGTCCTTGACTCGACGAGGGGCTTCCCAACTACACAAGGCCTCGACTTTTTTAGGGTCCATAGCAATGCCCTTGGGAGAGATGATATGCCCTAAAACGATGACTGAAAAAAGAAGCATTTCTCCAGTTTCGCGTAGAGTTTATGCTCCCGAAGACACTGAAGCACTTGATGAACCTGCTGAAGGTGGTGATCCCTGGACCGAGAGTAGATCAAAATGTCACCAGATACACCACGACAAACCTATCCAGCATGTCCCGGAAAATATCGTTCATCAAATGCTGGAATACCGCGGGAGATTTGGTCAGACCAAATGGCATGACGGTGTACTCGAAATGGCCATAACGAGTGCCAAAGCGATCTTCCACTCGTCCCCCTTGCACATCTGAACCAGGTTGTAGGCCCCACGCAGATCGAGTTTAGTGAAGATAGTAGCCTCCCACAACCACTCCATCAATTCCGGAATGAGCGGCAAAGGATAACTATTCCTCACTGTGATGGCGTTCAACCGGTGGTAATCACAACATAAACGGAGCTCTCCCGACTTCTTTTTAACAAAAAGAATGGGAGCCAAAAGAGGGGATGATGATGGTCGAATAAATCCCCGAGCCAAGTTTTTATCTAAAAACTCTCGGAGCGCAACCAACTCGGGCTCTGACATGGAGAATAACCGACCCTTTGGCAATGGAGCATCCGGTATCAGGTCCACGGGACAATCATAAGCATGATGTGGTGGTAATTGATCTGACTCCTGTTCACTGAAAACATCGGAGAAGTCCGATAGCTCTGAAGGTATTGAGACAGCAGGAGCGGCGATATCTTGGCCAGTGCAGATATGTCTCAGGTGGTCCACACATTGGAGACTTGGAAAAGAAATGGCGTTCTGCGCCCAAGCCACCAACGGATCATGCAAACGCAGCCAGGACACACCGAGAACCAAAAGGAGATGAAGGTTCGAGGTGACATAGAAACTTATCGCCTCCTCATGATCCGCAATAATCATACGCACTGGCTGGGTGGCGAAACAAATGGGCCCAGACTTGATCTCATGCCCCTACAAGTTTTTCTACCTTAATGGGTGGATCCATAGCAATCAATGGAATTTCAAAATGCTTGACAAAAGCCCAGTCCATAAAGCTGGTTGTAGCCCCCGAGTCCACCAGTGCAACGGCGGGAATTCCCTCCTTCTGGGACTGCAAAAAGATTCGAGTGTCCAAAAGTAAATGCCGAGATGGCCCAGGATTTACTTCAGCCATTTGGGGTGGAGGTGTGGAACGTGCCCAACCTAGGGTTTCCCCCAAGGTCTGGCCTACCCCGTTTCCCGACGGGCCAGGAGTGGTTTCAGGCACGGGTCTGCAAGTCCCTCTCCGAGTGTAGGAATTAGCAAAATGTCCCGGACCCCCGCAATAAAGGCACAAGCCTTCCCGGAACCTTCTCGAATGTTCTCGTGCCATTAAGCGAGGGCGGAGTGCGCCTAACTCCATCAGCTCCTCAGTCTTAACCGTGGTTTGAAAAACTTTTGGTGGCATGGTTTGTGCACGAGAAAAAGAAGGTGGTTCCACAACGGGCCGTCTGCCTCCGCGCTGTTGTAAACGGGCTTCAATACGTAAGCACTGGATTACCAATGCATCCAGAGTTGAAGCCCGCTCTGCATGGACTAACTCATCCTTGATGGTATCAGACAAGCCTTCATGGAACGCATCCATATGAGCCAGTTCGTTCCAGTTAGAGTCCATACACGGCAAACGAAATTCTGCAATGTAATCCTGCGGGGGACGTTTCCCCTGATAAATGTCCTGTAACCGTCTAGCCACAGTTTGCATTTTAATTGGGTTTTCAAACATAACCCTCATTTGTTATAGAAAACCCTGAAAATTATCCAACAATGGGCTATCTTGGATTAACAAGGGAGTAGTCCATTTGGCAGCCTGCCCAGATAAAAGGCTAATCATAAATCCTACCTTAGCCTGGTCATTTAGGAAGTCTTCAGGCGTCAAAGTTATAAATAATTGGCACTGCCCCATAAATGCCGGGAACATGTCTGTTTGCCCTGAAAATTTCTCCGGCATGGATACCGGGCTTTTCCTCAAGGGAGGGGCTGAGGGAGCAGCAGCAGGGCTTTGCAAGTTGGAAATATGATTCACCAATTGTGTCACCTGATTTTGAAGAATCTGGTTACTTTGAATCAGTTGATTTATCTGTTGCTGTTGCTGCTCCACCAAATGCTGCAGTTGGATTTGGTCCATCTTGGTTTAAAGATGGTTTGTGTGGCCAGAAGCAAAAATGTTATGTTTCCCCTTTAATTTCAGGCGAGCAAAACAAAATTCAACCGTTTCAGAATTAACTCAACTCAAAAACAAACCCCCACAAGAGAACGGCTGGAGTAATTTCAAAACACAGCAATAAATCCACACTCTGTCCAGCAATCCTGGCATAGCAATAATTCACAAGCCTCAGAGAGTTTGCTGCATGTCTTCACTCCATTTAGACACTTTGCTTCTGGTGAGTTCCACCAGCCCAGCCGTGTCCTTTTATCCACTTATGGAGCGTGTTAATTTCCCTAATTAATTACTGGCTCGACGCCTCCTCCCTAATTGCGATTGGCGTCTGAGCCTCCTTCAGTTTCTGACGTCAAGCCATAGGTTCTCCAAATTTTCATCTCCACTGGAAAACTCTCTCATGCCTTCCTTGACAGCCATTCCCGGCTGCTGCTCAGATAAAGAACCAGAGGAGGTTGAAGGTCCTGACAATTCTATTAAATCAGGTTTATCTCCCCTTGTTAAATCCATCTCCTCATCCTGGCTACTATCCAAGTCACTAAGCAATGCCTGCTCATATTTTGCTGCCATATCCTCGTCGCTGGAACTCATATCTGCCACAGGAGCAGATTCCAAACCCGGAGTCACAACATATGGGGTACAATAAATATACATGCTCCACAGCTTTGCTTACCTTTTATCAGCAAAGAACAAAAATCTTCTTTAGCTCATACCTAGTTTTGTCTAAACAAATTTCTTATATCAATTTCTGTATTTCAGAAGACAGACAAAGAAGAACTAGAAAGAGAGAAATGGAGAAGGTATAAGTGGAAGATGAAAGATTAATAATAATAAATGGGAGATTTGAAAGGGATAGGTATAGATGAAGGGAAAAGAGAAATGATATTCTCGGAGAAATGGAATTATCCTGGGAGGTACTGATTGACATGACAGACAGTATTTCTGGGTAACTTGTGTTAATAGGAGTTAGAAATTCATATAAATAAGGGACTCCTTAGTGCTCCTTAGAAGTATGAAAGTATCCAAATCACATGACATAAGTACAAAATATAAATCAAAATATGATTAGTTTTAAATGCCAAAAATCTATATTTCATTGGCACTGAATTTTGAATTTAATTCCCATGAAAAAAGCACTTTGTAAGCATTATGGTTTTGATAGAGAAATATATGATTTAACTGTGGTGTAGTTATGCTATAATTGTAAGTTGCATGCATGGAATAATTTTTTAAAATTTCTGCATTGAAGGCTCAGGTATCAAACATAAATTGTAATGCACTCTCCTTGCTCAAGTCTTTCTCTGGATGTTAATAAGAATATAGCAATGCATTCAATATAGCTTAATATCTTGGAGGCATAGATTTTTCTTGACTGGCATATAGAAGTCCTTATGAAATACAGGGTGAAGTAATAACTAATGCTTTTTCATATTTGACTAAATAAATTTGATTAGATAAAGCTTCAGGGAAGTGTTGTTAATTTTTTATCGGTCTAAATAAAAACATCCGTAATTGTCATTCACAAGTAAAAGACTGATGCTATAAAACTGTGACTTGCAAATCATACAGCATCAGCAGCTACCCTACTATTAAAACAGAATGAGGCAAATGGCAAATGCTCAGGGGCACAGAACAGTAATGAAAAGTGAGAGTCTTATGTTCATCTACTCAGATGTTATGAAGAACGCTACTTACTCCTATACTATCTGAGAAACAAATATGGCTGGTTTAATAAGTTACATGTGTGTGCCCCTTCTCATTATTCTGGATTAGGTTCAAAGCATTGCTAGTCCTCCTGTACATCCCAATACTGGAATGAGAAGCTTTTTTGGTCAGCTTAATCATCTGTATGTGAACAGAATTTTTTTTCCATTTTGATCTTCAAGCAACAAAAGGCTTTGGGTTAGTCCTTCAAAAAGCAAAGAGCTAAATGTGAAATTAATCTCTTTACAGGCAAACACAGTACAAACTTCGTCAGCCGGTATGATCCTAGGTTTAACAGCTGGATACAACTTCCACCTATGCAAGAAAGGTAAAACTTACTAGATGTTTGGAAAGTGGTAGTGTCACAATGAATGGTAGTACTTTCTCTCAGACAGAGCAGTGAGAGAAAGAAATGAAATGCTATGGTTTTTTTCTTAATAATAAGAAAAAAGACTCATTTGGAGTTATGAAATTAATGTTCTGTTTGGAAGCCTTAAAATATATAATTTCTACATTTCTTAACATTTGATTGTAGCATGTCATATAAAATCTAACATTGTTGTTTTCTCTTAAGATTGAAAAAAGTTATGATATTCATTCATGACTTTTCTTAAATTCAGTATGGTTGGAAAATTGCCTTCCTAGGGCAGCTTAGGAACTGATAGGTCATATGCATTGACTGTTAAACCACAGCATCTGGATATCTGCTGTGGGGCTGAAGTTTCTGTATAATCAGGCAGAGAAAGTTGATTGAAGCATGCTAGCAATGAAGGAATTTCTTCTTTTGATCTGAACCTTATCAACCCATTTTTAAAATTGAAATATTTATATTGCTTATTTTATTCAAGCCCATCTGCAAACAAATAAACTTTAAATCAGTCGTGTATTATTCAAACTGATACTAAAATACTGATATATCAAATAATTAAACTGTTACAAGGTTAGGTTCCAACAGTTTTAAAATACACCACACAAATTTACTAAATGGAACAAACAAAGCATTGGTATTCAACCAAAGGAAATATAGTGTAAAGCCCTTGAACAAAGCAGTAAAAGCTGCACTTCCAAGCTTTCTGTTTGTTTGTTTATTTGCCATATGGAGTGAAAGCTAATTAGGGAACCCCTAAATTTAATGTGGCTGATTACATGGGTAGCTTGTAAATCAAGAGTTGCAATTTTAAGATGAAAGTCACAATTCGGATCTTAAGATACTGATGAACACTATATAAAGCATTTGGAGATACCCTTTAGCTAGGAAATCCATAAAAATGGAAGATGTTCAGCTCATTATCCATTTGAATAAATCTACTTCTCCCAGCCTCACTGCCTCTAACTTAAAGCAGATTTAATGTCTGTACTGAGTATATTACATCTACAGATATATTGAGGTAGAGAACATCCTCAATATTTTCCTACAAGCCTAACTCATATTTCAAATATAAATAAAAGCACCAAAACCCTGCAATCTATTAAATATTGTGGGGTTTGTTGCTATTTTGGTAGGGTTTCATAGTAAGGTCATTGACCTTTACAAGATAGTCTACATAACTTTTAAAGTGTTTCAAGGCAAATTTTAAGCACCTAATACTTCTTTAACAAAAAAAATATTATATAATCCTGCAGTTTTCTAACAGAATATCTGTGAACCTTCACATTTTTTTCAAAATTTTATTTATGTTCCTATTATCATATCTATAAGACAAGCCACTGAAGAAATACAATAATTTAAAAAATATAATCTAGTGGTTTAATGTTTTTGCGGTGCATCTTTTAGAACAAAGACAGTTATGGGTGAAAGAGGACAATTTCAATGGCTTCCAAATTGTCTTGCAAAATAGCATATAGACAAGCTTCCCCTCATCACTGGTCCATAGTACATAGACAGGGAAGCATGTAGACATAATTTGGATTTTTTTTTCTAAAAAGCAAGACTTGGAAGAATCAGAAGTTCTTCCAATTTTTGCTTTTTGGAAGAAGCCTTGTTGGGAGGTGTCACTCTGTATGCTGTTGATAATTGTAGTGCCTAGAAGATTGACATAGCTAAAAAGCAATCTTAGCTTCTCTTGGAAAGAACATTCTCATATCCTGACAGGGCTTGGCTACTATATCAAGGTTGTAACCTGATGGCAATGTGAGACACAGTATCACAAAGATTCACAGACTACAGAGGAAGACACAATGAGGGCACAACAAAAGATGAAATTGCAGTATTGCTATGCCCTTATTTTACAACAGTAAACGTTTGGCCAGCAACTGAATTAGCCTGGTATCTATTCACTTAATCTCAGAGACATGTTGCAGCCATGTAAACTTTAAAACTACCAGTAAGAGCAGTTTGAATCCATATTCAGATTACTGAAGGCTAAATTTAATTTCCAGTTACAGTATATTACATTTCAGAAATGTAGCATTAATTTGTACAAACTATATTAAAGCTTATGGCATATTTGAAAAATGTAACAGAAAATGTTAATATTGCCACTCCAAGGAAACTCTGATAACGAAAGAGTTTAGTACAGGATTAAATTGTTTGGCAGTTGTCAATATCAAAGTGTCCATATCGCGCATCACCCTCTTTCATACAAAACAGTAGGAAATTAGGAGTCTTTGGTGCTCTCTGTGTTTGGTTGTTTTCTTGCAGACATTTCATTACCCAAACTAGATAACATCAACATGTATCAACAATAGGAAATTCATTCAATCTGGAAAGCTCTGGAAGGAAGCATTGTTACCTCCCACTGGGAGTTACCTTTTTTAATTTGCAGCTTGTTTCATCTCATGAATCTCCTTTCTGGGGAAATTCTTGTTTCACTTCATGGATCTCCTTTGTGGGATTATTGAGTCAAAACTTCATCAAATCAAAATGTTTCTTCAAGACCTAATATCTTTGCTTCAAACGCTCTACTATCATCCCAGTGCCAAAGAAGCCCTCCATCAAGGAACTGAATGACTACAGACCAGTTGCTCTAACATCTGTAGTTATGAAAATCTTTGAAAGGCTAGTGCTGTCCCACCTGAAAACCATCATGGATCCGCTATTAGATCCCATGGACTTTGCATACTGAGCAAATAGATTGACAGATGATGCTGTTAGTATGGCTCTGCACTACATCCTGCAACACCTTGAATCTCCAAATACTTACACAAGGGTCCTCTTTGTAGACTTCACTTCAGCAATTAATACCATCATTCCAGACATTCTTCTAATTAAATTAAGCCAGCTAGCGGTACCTGAACACACAGGTGAAGCTAGGCAAAATCACATCTGATACCTGTACAATTAACACAGGGGCTCCCCAAGGCTGTGTGCTTTCTCCACTTCTCTTCTCCCTATGTACCAATGACTGCATCTCAAACAATCCATCTGTTAAAATACTGAAGTTTGCTGATGACACAACAGTGATTGGTCTCATCGAGACAACAATGAATCTGCATATAGACAGGAGGTTGTACAACTTGCCTCATGGTGTAACCGGAACAATCTGGAACTGAACACACTCAATATGATTTGATTGCTTATTGTACCCTATGACTATTATTAAGTGTTGTACCTTATGATTCTTGACTCTTGATGAATATATCTTTTCTTTTATGTATACTGAGAGCATTTGCACCAAGACAAATTCCTTGTGTTTCCAATCACACTTGGCCAATAAAGAGTTCTATTCTATTCTACTCTTTATTTTTTGTAGTAATGGGCTGAAATAGCATGATATATTGTTAAACAGAGATAATCTTAGGAAAAATCCAATGTAATTTGAATGGAAATCTACTTTTATTTCTATTATCTACATATTTGTTTACCTAGATTTCAAAATACCCAACTCCTAAAGTCCTTTAAAATTGTTTATATTTCTTTCTTCTCTCTCAATTCATACTAAAGTTCCATTCCACTCAGTTACCTACTATAGGCACCTATTCTGGTCATGTTCATTTAATATCAATAATCAGTATGATTGTCACAAGGGCACACTGTAGTCTTCACATATTTCCTCAGTTTGATTGTACAAAAACTTCTTTTTTTGTTCTAATCTGTAACTCAATTTTCAAATCGGCATTTGATTCAAATAGGTATTTTGTGACATAACCCTAATATGATTTGCACCACTTCCATCTCCTCAAACACACAGTCATTTTGTCTTCTCTGTCATTGAAAAGAATTACCACAACAGTTCTTATCCAGTTAACAATGATTACTTACAATTAGATTCATTCAGATATCACTGTTAGGGACTTTAATCTTATATTGCTTTGGAATAAAGGAAGGTATTAGTTTTAACAGAGAGGAGATAACTTGCTTACAGAAAGAATTGAGGTAGATTCAGTTTGTGGAACCATGTTAACTATTTACTTACGTTTTTGGAATCCAAAAGCCAAGAAGCTTTATAAACTGCATTAATTACAAATAGTTCTCTACTGTGATTGCAACCCAGTTGTTGTGGTTCACTGGCAGCAGGTGCAGACAACAGAGGTCTCTGATAGCAAGGATTTGGGCGAAGGGCCTGCGTGTGATGCAGGGATGGGGCCAGGACTATCTGGTGCTGCCTTTGGAGCTTGTGGAGTCTGGCAGCAGTGATGCAGAGGACCCGGGGATCCTGTTCCCAGTGCATGCAGGGCTGCCGAAGGAAAGAGAAGCTGAAGCAGCAAGGGCAACTCAGGAGTAAGGCTGGAAGATGATGGTCCATCCCATAAGGGATAAAAACCAGCCCTTGGGGATATGTTCTTTGCAGGAAGCAAAGAAGTTCTTTAGACTCATAGACCTTGTTGAATCCCTGTTTACTCCAATTTGTTTTTGAAACTTCTGTCAGTGGATTAGTCTTCTATTCTTGGCAGCCTTTTGCAACCTTGAAAGGACTTGCTTTTGATATCGCACAATTAGGTTTACATGTCCCTTGGCTGGGAATGCACTGAATTCCCAGTGTCACATTAAAAAGGTTTGCTTTTATACTCAATTAGTGTCTGCTTAATTTGAACAAGGTTTGGGTCAGAACGCCAGTTGAAGGGTTGATAAACTTCTCCTATGTTTCTTTTCTTTTAAAAATTAAATACTTATATGCCATTTGTCCATTGAATGTGCAGTACCTCGTAGAACTTTGGCTTAAGTACTATATGTTTTGCTTAAGCTAAGTGGCATTGATCAATTATTACTTGTTTTAAAAAACTAGTTTATAAAAGTTTCATGGAGAATTCTCAGTTGCCTTTACTGTTATAAGTGGTCAGTCATTAGGGTTATGACTGCTGGTAAGATGTATCTATTGTTCTGGAGAAAAATGTCCCAATGCCAGTCTAAATAAATATGAACAACCTCTCCATGAATTCCCAGCTTAAAGTTTTCAAATTCCAAGCTTCACTGGATAATTCTGAGTCAGTGCAATGTAGCTGAAAATATTAGCTTTTCTGTTAGCTTATAGAAAAGACTCAGAAATGGATACAATATGCATCTTGTGTTATCATTATCTCTATAGTTTAATCACTAAGACTATTATAAGGCTAACATGGTTCTGTTAGCAGAGAAAATGGTGTTAAGATGGTGGAATTGGATCAGCTTGGAGCATTTCTCCATTCTGAATGTCAACCAAAGGTTTGACAAGATTGTAAATGGGATACATCATTTTCCTGAGCTTTATAACAATGACTTTCACCCATCCTTTAAGAAGTCAGGGTGCCACCTTTCCTTCTCATTCAGCCACTGATCCAATCTGGCCTTGTCTTAAGGTATCTAAAATATGAAAAACAGCACAGTGTTTCAACCATAAACTCTTCATTGGAAAGTGTCCCTCTGAAAGAATTTGGTGTTGGTGTTATTACTCATCATTTTAATACATACTCAGTGTAAAACAAATTATCATCCTGCAAAATTCTGGGCAGAAATCATTGTGGAATTCAAGAAAGATGTTCTTAACTTTGTCATATATCTACATTGTAAAAGTTACCTAAGTATGTTTATTAAGTTTATATGTTGCCAGTCTCACTGTCCAAAGTTCAGTTACAGGGCCTTTTTTCACAAGGCTCTGAAGGATTTATGATTGAACCAGTATCTGATATGGAAGAACAATTCAATGTAATATATTTTACCAGAGATAGCAAGGTATTTCTGGTGATCCGATATATGTGAGGAGGTCATTCCTTTCTGAAATTGCATTTTTAATGTAATATTTTAGCATGGAAGTTTTTTTATAGCAATTACATGTTACCTTAATTAATCAGAGCTCTGTAGTTCAAATATAATTTATTTGGTGGCACTATTAGGAGTTTGCCAACAAAGTACACTTTTAAACTTCAGACACAATGTTATATTTTTGTTCCTAACAGTGACACTATGTGGATGAAGTAAAAAAATGCACACAGATAATAAGTTTGTTACAAAAAATGTTTCAAATAAAGAGGTTTTTTTTAAAAAAAGACAATATTTTAAATTATACATTTGTAATTGTTTAAACGTGCATTCTGAATGCATACCAGCATATTGTATGGACCTTATATTTGCATAAATGCAGTTATGAAATAATTGACACAAATGTGTCAGAAATGAAGTTTAGCAAGAACTGTTGCATGTAGTATGAATATGACTGATGTTGTTAATCCAAGTCTATACCTATATCTTACTATAAGAATTGTGTGAAACTGTAATTTGGCCAAAGTCATAATGTGTGGTGGAGATCTATAATTATGAGGCCATCTGGACAGAGCATATGGAGGACTATGACTTGGATTGTAACAGCATGAATCAACAAATGAAATTAAGGGAAAATAGATTTATCATCTGTGTATGAGAAAATAAAGAGAAAGTACAGTTGAAGTGTGGAGGAAGGGGAGTGGTTACATCAGAAAATATGAATGCATATCTGTAGGCAATTATGCATGTGTATAAAATTTGGAATTGTTATTTTGGTGGAATCCTACTACAGTCTGGTAAATGTGATAATGAAAGAAACAGTAGTGAATTCTGCAAAAATTGTGAAACTTTTTGTTAGGTGACATGAATGGATGGATAAATAGGGAACAAGACAAGAGAGTTCTAAAAAAATAAGTTTTCAGAAAATGAACATAAATCTGTTTCGCTACATGACTAATTTGTTTGTTATGAAAAACATGAGAGAATAAGCGAAAGATATACAGTGTTAATGTGAAACTAGATTATTTTGTTGATAATGTCAAGAGTGAATCTTTGGAAAAAGTTACACATGGAATAAAAGCAGTAAGATTAAAGAAACCAAAAAGACAATAAAAACTTCAGGAAAGAATGAGCTTAGTATAAAAAAAAGAATCTCCCAAAAGTGAAAAGAAAGACATTACAGTGAGCCACATAAGCATGTGAAAGTATTGTAATGGGAAATAGGGGAAAAAATGCTTGAGGAATGATGATGAAGAAGCAACTGTGGATGAGGAAAATGGAGAACAAGAATTATTGCTGCAAAAATTGAGAGAAATATATGGACAGAAACAAAGTTGAAAAAATATAGCTAAGTGAGCAAAGAATAGTTAAAATTAAGGAAAAGAAGAAAATGGAGAATGATTTAGATAGAAATAATTGTTTTGAACATGAATGAAGGGAGCTGAAAAAGAAGACTCCATAAGAGCAAATGGAATTAAAAATTATGAAATAATTTGGAATAGGTCCTAGATTACTCCTAAGCCACTGCACCAATTCTCTCTCTTGGAATTCAAATGCACACTGGAGTTTTCATTGGGAAAAAACACAATTGGGATAAATTGCTTTTATAAGTTATCATTGTAGCAACAAAGATCTATTTCTACAGACTTTTAAGGAATGACATTTCAATCCTTAGCCATTTTTTCCTGTTTTAAGGATATTGTAAGGAATTTTTACTGGGCTTTTAATCTATACTCTGTTTACATAAATTTATTGTCCTCAAGTTTCTTATTCCACACTTCGACAGCTCTGACTTTCAGAGGAAGAACCTGAAGTGAGGAAATACTTGAAGAAGTATTTTAGACAACTTCATGGGAATGAATGTAATATGTAGAAGAAGGGAATTGAAACACATATTCTAAATGTTAGTGTTGAAGAAAAATGAAATAAAGGTATAAAAAGTTTAAAAATGATAAAGCTGCAGGTATAGATAATGTGGTTGGAGAAACATTAAAAGATGTATGTGATATGCTTAGGAGTGGCAGTGCAATTTATCAACACAGCTGAAGACTGCATGTGTGCCTAATGATTGGAAAAATGATACTTTTGCTTCCCAATACAGAGGGGAATAAATTTTTAAATTTATTCCATATGTGGTGGACATGTCCATATGCTCAGAAGTTTTGGAAAAATATCAAAAATTGGATTCTAAATATAGCTAAACAAGAAGTAAAACTTGAACCCAAAACCTTTTTGCTGGGTATGATAGACTCAAAAATAGAAAAAAACATATCAATATTTAATCTTGCATATTATAACGGCAGCCAGAATAAGTTATGCTCAAAATTGGAAACTGTCTATTGTCCCTTCAGAGGTGATGGTCATTAAAAAAATTCACAAGTGTGCAGAGATGGACAGCCTAACCAAATAACTAAAAAACAACAAAGATAGTGAATACTACAAAGTTTGGAAATGTTGGTACAAATGGTTAAAGAAAAAGCAACATTTGACAACTGAATAAGTTATGAAACTATGAAGGACGTGCATTTAATCATAAAGTATTCTGTGAAATTAAAACATTAAAAGAACGAGGAAGGTATTGTAACAAGGTAGATCATGTCAATGTTATGGGGTGAAAGAAAAAAAGAAAAGAAAAATGTAACCAATGCTCAATACCTGCTGCAAAATGTATATATGTATGTATGTATATGTATATGTATGTATATATATATGTGTGTGTGTGTGTGTATATATATATTTGTTTATATGATTGTTTGTTTCTTTTTAAATGTTTTAAGTATATGAAACTTAAATAAACTTTATTTTAATTTTAAAAAAAAATTAAAAGGGGGAGTCCACTTGTGAAATGTGCCCAGGGAAATGTTTGGTATAATTTTGAGATAAATTATACAACAGTTATAAGTTAAATTTGAGAGATAGAATGAGGCTTTCCACTAAACAGAACTAGCATAGAAAATCTGATGTCCGTCTTATTAAACACATTTTTGACATGTATAGTATGTACCTATGTATCTTTTTTATGAATCAGTTTAAACTCAGATCCGTTAATACCGTTTTAACATTTCTAAAGACATGAAGCTTTAATGGAGATTCTAGTAATTTAGAACTTCCATTGAATTTTCATGTTTGAAATGGCATAGAAAATATTATTTAACTTTTCATAGAAATATGTTATAGGTTTTAACTCTGCTATGGATTCTGTCAAGTGAGCAAGCATTTTTTTTTAATGTTTGCAGGGTGGGTGGGCACTTTTTCACACTTCAGGATGGGTTTAAGAATACTAGTTTTAATTTTAAAAAAAAAAATAATTTTATTAAACAGATGAAAACGAAGAAACAATACAGCTGTAGTAAAGAGTTAAAAAGCTCAGGCACTTCACACACACACCGATTTAAGTTTTCCTTTAAAGTAGCCATGTGTGCTTTAGTAATCAATCTTCAAAGTTTTGTTTTGCATTGAAAAGTAAACAAAATAGATTTTTCTCACATGAGAGAATCTTTCTAATTAGTTTCCAAGTCTTTCTCTAAAGCAGTCACCCAGCAATTTGTAGGCTCACAGTTCCAAAGGTTTTTTCCATCTTAAAGAGGCAGTACAAAAAATAAACTTCAAAGTTATTAAAAAGATGAGATCAAACCTTGAATCCCCGAAAGGTTTCATTTGTGGTTTAGACTTAGAGCAGGATTAAACCTGTGACCTTCAGCTGATTGCAAGAAGCTGCAAAAATGTTAATGTCTGCCATCTATTCACAAAAGTCAGCTGTAGGAGATTATATATGGACTGTCTCTAGACTTGTCTTTGTTCTAGAGAGAATTTCAGCAGTCTGGTTCTCAGATATCTAACTGCCTTTTCTGCAATAATTCCCCTGTAATCTGTAGAGTGGGAAGATTGTGGGTGTTAGTTTATCTTGCCTCATCTGATGTCTGAATTCTGCTTTTCTTTTTTAGTAAAAATATTTCAGTCCTTGCAATAAAACAACATCTGGAATATATTTGAGTTGAAATTGAATTATCTTAAACTTTGGTTCTTGGCTTATTTATACACAAAAACAACAGGGATGGCAGGTTACTTTTAATGAATAGATGAAATGAGTGTCCAAAAAAGTAGCTTTGGATTTTCAGAAGCACTGAAAATTATTGAAACTGGCTGTCTGAAAAGATGTTAGGTAGCAGCATAGATTCCTTAAACTTTTGTATTTCTTTTGAAATATGACCATGGAAACAAGCAGATAAATAAGATTTTGTTCAGAGTTAGCCAGAGAACTTTTTGGAAAGAACGAATGTAATACAAGGAAAGTTGTTCTGTTTGCAATAGTGCAGAAAGAAGAAAAGCGATAATTGAAGAAAAAATTTGATGATGTGGTTCCCTTAGTAAATTGAGAACAATGACCCTTGAAGGACCATAAAGAAAGTGAATGTCAAGCTAATTTATTTTTGTTACATTATCTGTCCTAACTTTAAACTTGTCTTACTGAGTTGTTAAATCCTAGCCTGACTATCTGAATAAATCCAACACTGTCAACATTACATTGTTTCTGTCTTCTGTCTGACCTATAATGTTCCATCTATAATATATCACCTATATATCTTCCTAATATCAGCTTAATTAGAATATAGCATCTTTTATACAAGACACTGCTTCTCCCTTTCCTATAAAAGGTCTCTGCCTCCATGCTTTTGAAACAAGTGGGCAATCATTACACTTATGATATGTTAATCATTACATTTATGAAATCTTACAATTAGGTCATAAAAGCAGTTGCTCTTTTAAAGGTTATTCTGGGGTTCTTTTCTGTATCTCTGATCTGTTTAACAATGTCTCTTCTATCCTGAACAGTAGTCATTAATACCATCCTTAATACATTATGAATTTGTTTCATCTTTTTTACAGTCATCTGTGTTATTGGCATAAAATTCCAAAATTTAACAATATGCTGTGTGAAGTATTCCATCGGTTTGAGTTTTCCATTATTAGATGACTCTTAAGTTCTAATATTTTAAGAATGTGGAAAATCATTGTCTGTATATACTATTTTTCCATACAAACATGCTCCCGGGCCACCTTTTTCAAAACTGAAAAGATACAAATCTTTCCTTATAGCATGAGTTTCCAGCTTCCTAATTAAAAAAAAAAAATCTTGTATCTTTTTTCTAGCTCTACAGTATTCTTTCTAGAGAATTGTATCAAGTATTTTAAGGGTAGCTACATTAAAAAGTTTTGAATGTTGGCTTTTATTTCTTTTTCTTAGTATTTAAAGTCGGGGCTTGAGTGGAAGTTCAACCGTTTGAGAAACCACAATTTGAATTCTTTGAAGTATATTAGGAAACAAATGCTTTTCAACTTTTGTAAATAATTATGGTAGAATTAATTCTAGTCAACTGGAAACTAACTGCTCTATTTGTTATTTTTGTCCTCCAGGAGAGCTAGTTTTTATGCGTGTCGGCTTGATAAGAACTTGTATGTGATTGGAGGGAGAAATGAAACTGGCTACTTGTCAAGTGTGGAATGCTATAATTTAGAGACAAATGAGTGGCGTTATGTATCTTCCCTACCACAGCCTTTGGCAGCCCATGCAGGAGCTGTACATAATGGAAAAATCTATATTTCAGGTAAGCTGTTTCCTAGGTTCCGTTTGATTGACTTGAAAATTTGGTTGAGCCCAAATTTTATTTTAAAAACTGTAACTAATGGAGCTTTTTGATTTATAGGTGGTGTCCATAATGGTGAATATGTCCCCTGGCTCTATTGCTATGACCCTATAATGGATGTCTGGGCTAGAAAACAAGACATGAACACAAAAAGAGCCATCCACACACTGGCCGTAATGAATGACCGACTGTATGCAATTGGAGGAAATCATTTGAAAGGTCAATTTTTAAATAGCAAAATACTGTACTTTTCTGATTTTTTAAAATCAAAAATTGTTTTTTCTCTGTTATCATAGTTAAGAACCTGCCACAAATTTTAGTATCATGCCTCACTAACATTTTGAGGAAAGAAAAATTTATAACACCAGATTAAATAAATGAGTAATGAATGCTTTAGATAATAAAAAAGAGAATTTTCATTACTCAGAATCATGGATGATTTGTCACCCCTATGAATTCATTGTTACAAACAGATTGTTATTAACCCAAATTCCCTGCAATGTTTGCCTCTGTAAATTATTTTCCATCATAAGAAGTAATACAAGAGTTCCAAGGAGAAACTGTTTCTAGATTTCATGAAGAAACCGTAAATATTAAGCTGCCTTTACCTGGGGACTTCTGAATTGGCATAAATACAATTGATCTAAATTACTTTTTTATTCATGTTAACATTTTATTAATGCTAAAAACATGTATTATGCCTCTGTATTCATATTGCAAAAATATTGTGCTGCAAGTATTGCAGACAAGTATTGTATATCTAAAATAATTTTGTCTGAGGCATTGTGCCCAGAAAAGGCAAGATTACTTTCAATCTTTTATATGTTCCCCGCCCCTCACCCAAAAAATCTTGCTCCCATTAATTTAGGGAAAGCACCAGTAACCATCAATTCCTGATTGTTTTTGTTATTTAAAACAGAAGATATAACTTGCAACCTCAGAGATGTATGTGCAAAATTGTTGATTATACTCCCTGGAATTGTTGCAGAAGTTCCCAGCAATTTGTCATTTAATGTGGCAGAAGATAGAAATTATTGAAAATACAAAGAATAGCAACAGTAATTAATTAAAATGAAGTTTAAATTAAAGCCAATCATGTTCAGCTTTTTTGGCTTGGCTTTTCAGTGGCAGTATTTAGAATACTACTCTGGAGAAGTGTAGCTTTTGACAGAAAAAAAAACCCTATTACTAAGTGCATTTAAATGAAAGGGTCATTGAGTTTAATTTTTGTAAAGTCAATCCAAATTTTATTATGTTTTTTAAAAGAATTTCTAATTTTTGGTTTACTTTGGTTTTATTCACAGTTCTCCATTTCATTTAATGCACTACTAAACTTTATTAAAAGGATTACGTTTACATCATTTTCATTTGGAAAAATGAAATGTATGGGAGGGTACAACTATCTAAAAGAAGATATTTCTTTTCAATCTGTGTGATGGATTTGCACTGAAGAATTCTGGACTATAGCCCATAAATGGTTATGAGTGTTTCTGCTAACATATTTTCCTTATGTTAGTATTCTGTACCAATGTTATTTATAGGTAGTTCTCAAGTTATAGCCATTCGTTTAGTGACTGTTCAAAGTTATAATCGCATTAAAAAATGTGTCGACCAGTCCTCGCCCTTATGATCATTGCAGCAGCGCCATGTGGCATGATCAAAATTTGGCCATTTGGAAACCGCATGTACAGGTAGTCCTTGACTTATGTCCACAATTGAGCCCAAAATTGCTGTTGCTAAATGAGATATTCATTAAGTGAATTTTGCCCTAATTTATGACCTTTCTTGCCACAGTTGTTAAGTGAATCACTGCAGTTGATAAGTTAGCAACATGTTTGTTCAGTGAATTTGGCTTCCTCATTGACTTTGTTTCAGTGGTGGGATTCTATCTGTTCAGGGGAACCAGTAGTAAAAAAATGCTATTGTTCAGCCAAACCAGTCATAAAAAAACAGCTACTGGTTTGGCTGAACCAGTGTTTCTTTTTCTTTTTTTCCTCCTGACGATCAGCTGTTCCAACGATCAGCTGTGCTGGGATCCCCCTCACTGTCTTACTGCTTTGCACAGGAGGCTTCCCTGAGGCCCAGGAGGCAAAAAGGGTTGTGCTGGTGTGTGTATGCTGCGCGGTCCCCCCATGCTCCGTTTTTTGCTTTCCTGGGCCTCAGGGAAGCCTCCTGGGAACAAAAATGCCCTCCAGAAGGCTTCCCTGAGGCCCAGGAAGCCAAAAAACAGAGCGCAGGGGGGTGTTGCTTCCCTCAGGCCCAGGAGGCCAAAAAACAGAGCGCAGGGGGGTGTTGCTTC
>BHEV01008135.1:0-20989 GCA_004319985.1 Emydocephalus ijimae
GCCAGCTGACTGTCAACAGCCTCGGTAGTCGCGGCGACCCTTTATTCAATGGAATAAAGTCTGTTAGAATTTAGCCTGGCTTCGTCGTTTGTGCAACCGCCGCGCCACAACAGAGAACTTCAGCTTGCAATAAATCTTTATACTCATTTGAATTGCCTGAATCTCCTGATTTCCCAAATGCTTGACATCTATCTCCCTAGCGAGGTTGATGGTTCTCAATTCATCCAGTTCTTTCATACTTGAAGATCACAAATCCACTGCTCACACAGTGGTTTTTAATCAGTAGTGGGATTCAATTTTTTTTACTACTGGTTCTGTGGATGTGGCTTGGTGGGCATGGCAGGGGAAGGATACTGTACAATTTCCAGTAAGAGGTGGCATTTGGCGGTTCTCTGAACTACTCAGAATTTCTGCTACCAGTTCTCCAGAACTGGTCAAAACCTGCTGAATACCACTTCTGTCTTTAACAA
This sequence comes from Emydocephalus ijimae, assembly GCA_004319985.1. Classification (NCBI taxonomy): domain Eukaryota; kingdom Metazoa; phylum Chordata; class Lepidosauria; order Squamata; family Elapidae; genus Emydocephalus; species Emydocephalus ijimae. The sequence continues at coordinate 471 of BHEV01008135.1, forward strand.
AGAGGGATTGAGCACCTAGCTGCCATTTTAGTCCATTTGCTGATCAGATGACATGAATGTTCTGGGCTGGGTAAAGTAGTATAACATCAGTCCCCCAACTGTACCTGGCATGAAGAATCATATTGCCAAATTCTCTTCCCTTCAGTTATGCAAATAAAGATCATGCAAGCATGCTCGTTGTTGATCATATTCTACTATAACAGGTTTGGAGGCAAGCCATTCCTATCATAATTGAATATGGTGTAAGAAGGGTTGTTTACATTTTTAACATAGAGCATATAAAAGGCTGAAAAACAGACTCCTCCTCTCTCAGGAAGACAAAATCTACTGCAGAAAGGAGATCCAGCTTAGTCAGCTTGAGGTAGACCAAGAGCAGATTAAAAAAAAAATGGGGGAAGTTGGAAAATGGTTGTTTGCTTTGTTCCTGACTGGGATCGCGTTGTATTTCCTGAAACAACTGTGGTCCCGTAGAAATTATCCACCTGGGCCCTTTCCACTTCCTTTCATTGGAGTCGCATGGCAGACCGGAATTCGAGTAACTCCGACACTTTTAATCAAGGTACTTTCCAAATCTATGATTTAAATCATGATTTAGCAAAGAGAATATTATTTTCCTGTCAGGTCAACAGAATTTTCTGGAAGGTAGTGATGGAAACTGGCTCAGCAGAAATGCCTCCTGTTTCATTGTCCAGATACTGAGCCAATGTGATAAAATAGCTCTGTATCCTTTAATCATGACTTAATAATAATTATCTTCCCACCTGTATATAATGACTCTTTTGCTACTCTATCTCAGTGGTGGGATTCAGCCAGTTCGCACCAGTTTGGGAGAATTGGTTGTTTACTTTCTGAGCAGTTTGATGATCTGGTTTTTGGAAGAAATCATTAGGGCAGAGAACCATTTGTTAAATTATTTGAATCCCACCAGTGCTCTACCTGTTTAGCAATAATAAGTAATTTTTTAATAGAACAACAAAAAGACTGGCAGTATATTTTGCTATGATTAACATGTATATTCAAATGGAAGTAAGTGGTGTATAAACCTGCAAATTTCAATGTTGTCCTGCCATTATGATTTTATAGTTTAAAATAATTTCACACATTGGTTTTCTGTTTTTCTGTTTGTTAGCTAGGCAGAGTTATTTGGTTAAGATTGGTGTCCGTATAAGTTCTGAAGAATAATAGTCAGATTGATAATATATCATCCCTCAATGTATGAATGAAATACTATTAAAATATTAAAGGCAAGATAGCAGATAGCACTATTCAAGGTTGTGCTACTAATACTGTTTACTAATCCTTTAACCAAAACCAGAACAGCATTACATAAGGTTGCATTCAGATTAAAAAAGATTATAAAACACTCTAAAGGTGTTTTGGTTTTCTGTTACTTAATTTGGCCCTCGCTGTTCCAGTATTTCTCTCAGAAATTACAGAAATAAATTTTGCATTATCTTTAAGTTGTGCAAAGATTCTTTCTGAAAGAACTGACTTTTAGTTTTCTTTAGTCCTTTATTATGTACAAGAAATAAGTAGATAAAAATCAAGCAGAGAGTACAAAATAGAAGTGGATAAATAGCAAATTTGAACTTTCATGATATTAATATATCCAGATTCCTTATCAGAAGTTTATTACATTTTTACATCCTTTTGCTAGTCAAAACGCAGTATCCCTGTTGAATTTTAAACAAAAATATATTTGGTTAACATTATTCAAATGATTAAAACCAGAAATAGTAAACAATGTATTCTACCAATTCTATTAATTACACAGTGTTAAAATATAAGTTTTAAAAGCAAATTTGGGGTGTGACACAATTTCATGCTTAATATTATGAAGGTTTTCATCCAAACTTAAATTCTGAGTAGGATTTACTTTTTAAATTCAAAATTAGAGTTAATAGAATGACAGAGTTGGAAAACACCTTGGAGGTCTTCCAATCCAATCCCCTGCTCAAGTAAGAAAGCTATACCATTTCAGACAAACAATTGTCCAATCTCCTCTTAATAACTTCCATTGTTGGAGTATCTACAACTTCTGGAGCCAAGTTGTTTCATTGATTAATTGTTCTAACTGTCAGGAAGTTTCTCATTAGTTGTAGGTTGCTTGTCTCCTTGGTTAGTCAAGTTATTGTAGACATTGGGGCATACACCTTCAATTTGGCTGGCTAATTTTCTAAAAAGGGAACCAGAGATCTTTTTCAACAAAAGGACTGTAAAATCCTTGTTTGCTTTAACATATGCAGTGATAATTATTCAACCTATTGGCAAAATATTTCAGATTGCAATCAGATGGCATTATCAGGCTAGGAACATCAACAGTGTAGGGAAGGTGTAATTTGCTGGTTGTTTATCTATGGCAGCTTGTCCTGCCTGTTTTGATTTCTACTTTAACAATTTCTTGATTAGAACATTGTTTTTTCCCTGATGATTTATCTGGTGCTTTTTACTGCAAGTAAATATTTAGGCATTAGGAAAAAATAGGATGCCATTAGAGGTAGTCTCGATTACTACCATTCATTTAGTGTCTGTTCAATAGCGGATTGGCTGGAGGCTATTTGTCCAAAGGATGGGGTCAAATGGTGTCTGGATGAATGGGCAGGGATGAAGGACCATGCAGAATGGGTGGGAGAGAGCCAGCATAGGAGGAAAGCTGGCTGTGAATTTATTTATTTATTTAATTTATATTGCTGCCTCTTCGCCCATGGTGACTCGAGGCGGCTCACACAATGTAAAACCATACTTAAAACAAAAAATAAAAATAAAAAACAATAAAAACTAACAAAAAGAATCAAATAAATTAGTCAAGAACAATAGAACAAAATTTGGAAAAAATTAAAAAAGTTAAAAAACAACCACCACCAACTCCCATCCTCAAAATAGGCCTCACCAACTCCCACCCTCAAAATAGGCTGAGGCAGGAGGCAGGGGGCGGAAGCAGGGCTAAAGGTCTGTGCCTAAACATTCTAGACCCACTTCCTGGACCCCATCAGTCAGAATTCTTTAACTGATGAGGTCCACAACCTACCCCTCACATCAGGTAGGTCAGGCCAGGGTTGGGATTCTACTGCTTCAAACTGGTTCGGGTGAACCGAATGTTAAAATTACATCCGGTTTGCTGAACCGGTATTTCAACTGACTGGCTGGCCCTGACTGTCCCGCACCACCCCACCCAGGAGTCTCCACGTGGCCCATTTTCAAGGGAAGTAAGTTCAGAGTCTGCACGGAAGCTCTGGGAGTGGGAAAAATGGGTCTTCCAGAAGTCCGGAAATGGCCCTGTTTCTGGCTTCCGGTGGGCCTCCAGATCCCAGGGGAGGCTGTTTTCTCCCTCATAGAGGCCTGGGAGAGGCCTCTGTCTGGACCCTTGGGAGGGCAAAAAACCCGGCCCTCCAGGAAAAACTGGAAGTTCAGAAACGGGCCTGTTTCCAGCTTCCAGTGGGCCTCCAGAGCCCGGCAGAGGCTGTTTTTGCCCTCCCAGAGGTCCGGGGAAAAACTTCCTCCCCTGGCCTCTGGAGGACCACTGGAAGCCAGAAACAGGACATTCTGGTAGGCCACACCCACCATGGCCATGAACCAGTTGCTGGGATTTTTGAATTCCACCCCTGGGTCAGGCTGGTGTAATGGAGAAAACACAGTTCCGCAGGTAACCTTGACCCCCTGCTATGTAGGCATTTTGAACACCTTTGATCGGATTCTGCAGCTCTGGAAAAGACTTCGTCCATACCATAATTTGCAATCAGCAACTAGGACTGAATATCATGTTTTCATTTTCTCTTTTGATCACAACGACAGCTGGCTAAGCGATATGGAAACATCTACACAATATGGTCAGGACACATGGCTATCGTGGTCTTCTCTGGATATCAGGCTGTCAAAGAAGCCCTCATTCAGACGGAAGACTTCGCTGAGCGACAAATGACTCCTTTTTTTAAAGAGGCCTTTAAAAACAAAGGTAGGTTTTCATGAAGGTTAAGGGGTAATTTTTCTGGTAAAATAGAGAGTTCTATTCTCTCCTCTGTTTTGTTCAATACAATGCGTGAGATTCAATAGAAAGCATGAGATCTTTGGAACAGATCCAATCTTATTTTTACCATTGGAACAGGCAGAAGCTGATTTGGCATCACTGGTCCTGTTTTTGTTTTTTGTTTTTTGCTGAAAAAATGTGATCTCCAAGATGGCCAAGTAGAATTTGCATGAGAACACACATCATCTAAGCCAGGGGAATTCTGGGAGTTGAAATTCACAAGTCTTGAAGATGCCAAGGTTGCGGGACCCCTGATCTAAACTACCTAATGATGTTTTAGTGATAATTTTTATGAGCCTAATTCCTCAATGATTTCTGATGGCTTCAGGCATTATATTTTCAAACGGTCAAAACTGGAAGCAACAAAGACGGTTTGGTCTAAATACTATGCGAAAACTTGGCCTCGGGAAGAAAGGCATGGAGAATCGAATAGAAGAGGAAGCTCATCGGTTGGTTAAAATCTTTGCTCGTGCAAAAGGTATGTTGTCTACAATCTCTATATGTCTTGCAATGATATATCTAGTGTTTCATTAATACAGAATTACAGCATTGGAAGCGACCTTAGAGGTCTTCTAGTCCAACTCCCCTGCTCAAGTAGGAGAACCTATCTGTTAAGTTCTGAGCGTGGGCGCGAAGAATGGAGACGAGCCGGTGAAACGGTGAACTTCAAAACTCTTTATTAATATTGTGTGACAGTTCAGCTCAATGGCTGCAACGGCCCTCCTTATATAGGCAACTTATTATATATTCAACCAATGAAAACCCGGGAGCGCTAGCTCTGTTAACCAATGAGAGAGGCTCGTTGATGGCCAATCAGATTCACCTGAACGGACCAATCTGATGTCGCCATTAACGGCCAATCAGAAGTGCAGGGCCAGAACCCTGCACTTGACTTCAAGCTCTTGATAACTTTATTAACACATTTATTCATTCACAACACTATCCACTCCAGACAAGTGGCTGTCCAGTCTCTTCTTAAAAGCCTCCAGTTTTGGAGCACCCACAACTTTTGAAGGGAAGCTGTCCCACTGATTAATTGTTCTCGCTGTCAGGAAATTTCTCCTTAGTTGTAAGTTAGTTCTCTCCTTGATTAGTTTCCATCCATTGCTTCTTGCCCTGCCTTCAAGTGCTTTGGAGAGTAGGTTGATCCCGCACAACGAACGGTTGCAAATAATCGGCATGGCTAGTCTAGTGAAGAGAAGGACCAGAGGAATCATGACAGCAGTGTTACAATATTTAAGGGGCTGCCACATAGAGAGGAAGAGATCAATCAATTTTCCAAGGCACCCGAAGGCCAGACAAGGAATAATGGATGGAAAGTGATCAAGGAGAGATTTCAGTTAGAAATAAGGAGAAACTTTCTGACAGGGAGAACAATCAACCCATGGAACAGAAGTTGCCTTCAGAAGTTGTGGGAGCTTCGTCACTGGAATCTTTCAACAAGAGACTGGACTGCCATCTGTCAAAAATGGTGTAGGGTCTCCTGCTTGGGCGGGGGTTGGACTAGATGACTTACAAGGTCCCTTCCAACTCTGTTAATCTGTTAATGTTAGGCCCTGTTCTTTATGGCAGCGCCTTAGAGTTTGAAACACTGCTATCATGTCACCCCTCATCGTTCTTTTCATTAGACTAGACATAACCAATTCCAGCAACCATTATTTATATGGTTTAGGCTCCAATCCCCTAATCATCTTTCTTTGTTGCTCCTCTTTGCATTATTTCCAGAGTCTCAACATTGTTTAATATTGAGATTTTATATCAAGGTTGATCCTTTCCATGTTTCTACTGACCACGTGAACTGTGTCCCAACTGAATGCAAGGCCTATAATAGGAGAATCTCTTATTCTACCAGAGCAAGACAGAGTCAACAATTTCACTGTATCAGTTTTGATAGCCTAACGCCCAAGAGTTTCTGTCCCAGAAGAAACTGCCCGTGTCTTCTACCCTTTTGGTGAGAGTCTTCTGCAGGGCCTACTACTAGCCAAATGGTTAAAAATAAATGTTGCTTGATGGATTCCCAACTATAGGTTCCTCGACTTACAACTATTGGTTTAGCAAGTATTCAAAGTTATACTGGCACTGAAAAAAGTGACTTACAATCAGTCTTCACACTCACAACTGTCACAACCTTCCTGTGGCCATGTGATCAATCTTGTGATGGTTGGAAATCGGTATGTCTTTATGATGGTTGCAGTGCTCAGGGTCATGTGATCTCCAATTGTGACCTTCCCAGTTGGCTTCTTACAAGCGAAGTCAATGGAGAAAGCTGGATTCACTTAATGACTGCATGGTTCACTTCACAACTGTAGTGATTGCCCAAACAACTATGTCAAAACCGGGTGCGAGTCACTTAACAACTGCCTTGCTTAGCAACGGGAATTCTGATCACCATTGTGTACAGTGGTGTACAACTACTACCTGTATCTCCTGCCTTTTGTCCTGAAATCCCATTAAATATGTATATAAATAGTTAAAGTACAATAATAGCAATCTGATGGTGATTTTCTTTTAAATTTCCAGAGCAGCCACTAGATCCTTCATTGCCTGTCACCACTGCAATCTCCAATTTGATATGCATTGTGGTTTTTGGATATAGATTTTCTGCCAAAGATGAAAAATTCCAAAGAATGTTAATAAACTTGAATTACTATATGAAATTTGGAGGCAGCTTTGTTTACCTGGTGAGTTGTCTTCTTCTGGGTTACTGAGTTGGACAAGACTTCTAGAGACCCTGACTGCATCCTCCACCATCTTGCTGATAATTTTGAATGTAGAGATTCCAGGAGTGGAATGCAAATATTTTTACTACTGGCTCTGTGGGTGTGGCTAGGTGGGAGAGGCTAGGGGGGAATGGCCATGTGACTGAGAGGGCATGGCTTCTTTTTTTTTTTTTTGCAGCAAACCTCCTCCTCATGCTCCATTTTTTGGCCTCCTGGGCCTCAGAGAAGCCTCCTGGGTGAAGCAGTAAGACAGTGAGGGGGATGTCAGGAGGAAAAAAGAGAAATACCATAAGGACTGACTGGGCAGGGAGGGGCAGAGAGGGGCATGATTTGCCAGTTCTCTGAACTGCACAGAATCGTAACAACCAGCTCCATAGAACCGGTCTGAACCGGTAGAATTCCACCCCTGAGAGATTCATTCATCAATGTAAGCAAAGAATTTTAAAAAGAGTTTTAGCAGTGAACAGAAACTCCACAGAACAGCAGAACCTGTGGTCACAAACACTTCTGACCATGACCAAATCGGGTTCTGACCAAAAAATTCACATTTTTTTTCCCCAGAGGCTGATTTCCCTTTCCATGCCATTTTTTTGTAAGCGTCAAATTTTCAAAATTAGATTCGGGTCACGACCAAATTGGGTTGTGACCAAAGTTATGGAACAAATTATGGTCGTCACCAGGGGTTCTACTGTATCAGGAAAATAATTATTTTAAGGACTCGCTGAGCCCTCCATGAATACCTCCGTGATACCATCAGTTTTTGGACAGTTAGCATAATTAATCAGTGCAATGGCTTGTCTTTGAAAATTGCGGTCTATGACAATTTGCCATGGTCAGCTTGCCATAGCCGTTGTCTGGATTCCGGCAATTACCCCAATTAAATCATGAGTCTCGAGCCAAACTTCCAAAACTTCAAAGGGATTTATTGGGAGTTAACATATTTGGCACTGCCTGGATGCAGCCGACTCTGAGACACATAATTCATTGTCACTCTTAACCCTGGTTTTCTTCCACCCCCTGGCTGTATCATAATTCATATTCTCCAATGGGACACATCCGTAGCCAAGAGTCATCTATCATGTTCTCCAGTTAGATATTTGTGTGGCAGAAACTTCAGTCACCTAGTTACTATCTTTGAAAAACTATTTATGGAATGCACTTTCGATTTCCAAGCTGCCGCACTGATCTTTCAAACCCCTTTCTCCCTTCCCTTTCTGTTGGCAACTCTAAAAGAACCATAGAAATATTTTATGAGTTGACATTCAGCTTGCTGTGGCTAACTTGTCACTGCCAACTCACCATGAGATAACATGCTGCGGGACAAGAGTTACACTAGTATCAAAGAAATGGTGGACTAGAATCATAAAAGAAAGGGTGAAAAAAGAGGGACAGAATGAAATGCGATTGACAAAAATGAAAATATTTATTTATTTATTTTAAATAATGAAATTGAATTATTAAATTGTCCTCCGGCGAGCTGGAGTTGTCCCAATGCAAGTTGGCCATGGTGAGTTGGCTGTGGTGAGTCCCATTCTGTAGAAATTGTGGGTACTCCATCACTGGAGGTTTTAAAGAAGAGATTGGAAAACCATTTGAAGTGGTATTAGCCTCCTGCTTGAGTAGGGGGTTGGACTAAAAGACCTCCAAGGTCCCTTCCAAATCTGTTGTTCTGTTTTTCAAGAACTTACCAGAATGAGAAAAAAAGATGAATCAGCAAAATATTTCTAGAAAGATCATGCCTTGTTTTTTGGGGGGGGTGGGTGAGACCATAGTCTACCCATCTATCATATTTTTAATCATTCAAGTTGATCGTTTAGTCTTTGAATACAATCCTGTAAAGTGAAAGTTACAGCTCTCTAATGTGGATTCAAAATATGAGTATCCAATCTCTTCTTATAAACTTCCAGTGTTGGAGCATTCACAACTTCTGGAGGCAAGTTCTTCCACTGGTTAATTGTCCTCGCTGTTAGGGAATTTCTCCTTAATTCCAGGTTGCTTCTCTCTTTGATGAGCTTCCATCCATTGCTTCTTGTCCTGCCTTCAGGTGCTTTGGAAAATAGGTTGACCCCACCCTGTCTTTTGTGTAGCAGCCCTTTAGATCTTGGAGCGCGGCTATCATTCGATCTAAAGGGCATCCTGCTGGCATCCAGAAGCTGTTTAACAAATATATACAAACTGCATAGCCTGAAGAATTACGAATCCTTCAGACAATATGATCAAAGCGCTAAACTCAAGTAATTGGCTGATGACATCAATGTCCTAGGATTTTGTTTTCCATCTTTCTTTTAGCTGTATGAGTTGTTTCCATGGTTGATGAAATACCTTCCAGGACATCATCAGGGAGTGTTCCGTGCTTTAAACGATGTCACCTCGTTTGCCAAGGAAGAGGTAGAGAAGCACAGGGAACTTCAATCACTGCACGACCCACAAGACTTCATTGATTACTACCTTCTTCAGATGGAGAAAGTAAGTGTCTTCCTGGAGAAAAATTTTCATGGGTCTCCAGAACTCAAAATGGCCTCCTACTTTGCTAAGGCCAACATACTGAGTCATCTTACTGCATTGTTAGCATGTACAGGTACTCCTTGAGTTAACAACAGTTCGCTTAGTGACTGTTTGAAGTCACAGAGGCACTGATTGCAACATCCCCATGGTCACATGATCAAAATCCAGATGCTTGGCAACTGACTCGTATGTAGGACAGTTGCAGTGTCCTGGGCGCCATGTAATATTGCCACCTTCTGACAAGCAGTGTAAATGAGGAAGCCATATTCATATCATTAACTTAACAACTGCTAGTGATTCACTTAACAACTATGCCTAGAAAGGTTACACAACAGGGCAAAACTCACTTAACAACTGTCTCATTGAGCAACATAAATTTGGGGCTAGTTGTGATTGTAAGTCGAGACGACCTGTACATTCCTTTTCTACACCTCCTGTTGCTTGAAGCAGTTTGCCAGAAACCTGCAGGCCTGTGTTAATAATGTAGTAGTTATTTAATTAATTAACCATACATTTTGTCTGCAAATATCAATTATCTGAGAAATCAGATGAAAGGGTGCTATTAAATAGGGACATCTGTGGTGATAGCAAGATATTTCATTTCATTTCATTTCCTTTCTTTCTTTCTTTCTTTCTTTCTTTCTTTCTTTCTTTCTTTCTTTCTTTCTTTCTTTCTTTCTTTCTTTCTTTCTTTCTTTCTTCAATTTATATGTCTCCTGTCTTGCCTAGAGGTAGCTCTAGGTGGCTTACAATCCATACAATGCTACTATGTAACATTAAAACAAATGCACCTTTGTTTTCCTTGAAAATAAGACTTATCCCAAAAATAAACCCTAGCATGGTTTTTTAAAAAGTGTCTGTAACTAATATAAACCCTACCTGAAATATAAGCCCTATTTAAGAGCCTATGCAGCCTCCCGGCTGCCCATTCCGTCTGGTTGCTCACGGTGCTGCGGCCACGAGGTGAGGTGTTGGTGGGTGGAGCTGCCCCATGCGCCATGTACCAGTTCAACTCAGGGCATGAGGGCTTATTTTCAGGGGGGTGTCTTATTTTTCCCCCCCCATGTACAGGAGGCCCACTTCTTCTGGTTACTCATGGTGGGGCAGGAGGCCGCATGGCATTCTAGTGCTGCCGCCACAAGGTGGGGGAGGGGTGGAGATGCTCCCCGTGCCTCACACCGGCTTACCTCAGGGCCCCTGCATTCAGGCCATCCATGCTCCGACGCCTGCTCCAGGAGCCCACAGGGTTGTTGGCTCACTTCTTCTGCTTGCTCATGGCTGCAACGGAGCAGGAGGCTGAGCAGCTTGTTGGTGCTGCACTGTGAGATGAGGCCGGTGTTAGGTCATGGATGACCTGGCTGCAGGGGCCCTGAGGTAAGCCGGTGCAGGGCGCGTTGAGCAGCTCCAACCTCCTGCCTTGTGGTGGCAGACCTAGCATGCCATGCGGCCTCCTGCCCCACCACGAGTAAGCGAGCCTCCCGTACATGGGTGGAAAATAAGATGTCCCCCCCCCCCAATAAGCTCTAATGCTTATTTTGGGGCCCAAAAGAAAATAAGACCTGGTCTTACTTTCGTGGAAACATGTGTAGTAAAGCTACATTTGGTTTAAAATTGACAAAGCTGTGAAGGAAGGGTGCAAAATACCTACAGAGGGAGAGGGGAGGGGAGGTCTTATTTTAGTCCATTAACCACCTTCAGTGTGATGTGCCTTATCTGTTGGCAGAGCCTGGTCTTCGGGCTCTTTTTCCCTCTCTAAATTTATATTTATTTTATTTATATAGCATATAAAAGTTCAATTTCAACTGAACAGTCTGTGGTCTGGGTACAATTATTTTAGGCTCTTTTGGAAGCTCATTTTTATACGTATCCGATAATATTTGCATTTCGATGGTTCCCGATCCCTTTCCTTTGTGTCATAGAATGAAAATGTCTAGGGTAGTTTTCCATAGCTTGATGCCTGAAAAATACGATGGGAATTTTCTCGCCCATGGAGGTGAACGGTTGATCCAGTCTAAAGTGTTCTGCTCAAGGTTACAAGGATGATCTGATACAGGTAGTCCTCGACTTACACCCATTTGATTAGTGACTGTAAGCAGTTACAGTGGCACCGAAAAAAAAAGTGACTTATGACCTTTTTGCCCCCACGCATGTAACCATGGCAGCCTCTCCATGGTCACATGATCCAAATTCAGATGCTTGACAATGGGTTCATATTTGCAACCGTTGCAGAGTCCCGGTGAGTGTGTGTGTGTGTGTGAGAGAGAGAGAGAGTGAGAGAGAGACATGATCTCCTTTTGCAACCTTCTGACAAAGCAAAATCAATGAGGAGAAGCCGGATTCGCACCACGGGTGCAGGATTCCCTTAACAAGTCCGGCGATTGGATGAGGAATCGCGAGCAAAAAAGTTTTTAACGTCGGGTTTGGACTGAGTTTACAACCCACCTTGCTTATCGACGGACATTCTGCTCCCAAATTGTGGTTGTAAGTTGAGGACTGGCTGTTCAATGAGGTCATCTACACAAGGAGGACCTTCCTCCGACCCAGCGGCTAAATGACGAATTGGGGATTGTTAAGTTGATTTCCTATTTTCTATTATCTACAACAGACCAAAGGGGACCCTGAGTCTGCATATGATGAAGAGAACCTGGCTCAGTGCATTGTTGATTTTTTTATCGCAGGCACAGAGACCACGGCCACCACCTTACAATGGGCACTGCTACTCATGGTGGCTTACCCGGAGGTCCAAGGTGAGACTCCGATATTACATCGGCACACAAATGCTTCTTTTGATCCTGCTTTTATTTTAGCGACAGATCCCAAGAATTCCTGTGTGAACGGAGGAGGAATAATGCCTCGTCTATAACAAGCAAGAGGAAATTCAGAATCTGCAAAAAAAAAAAAAAAAGAAAAGAAAAAAAAGAGCTATTTTGGCCGAGAGGTGGAGCTCTCGTCTCACAATCAGGAGGGTGTGAGTTCGATTCTAGGTAGAGGCTAATATTTGGAGTAGACTCTCCTGCTTGAGCAGGGGGTTGGGCTAGATGACCTCCAAGGTCCCTTCCAACTCTGTTATTCTACATCTATGACTTTCATGCCCCAGTTGGAATCTGATTCCGAGGGAGAGGTGGAACAGCTGACAGGGAGTGGGAGTGTGGCTCCCGGTGGCTGTGGAGGAAACTGGGGAAGGGCACAGTCCAGCTGGGCATTCAGAGGAAGAACCAAGCCCACCCCCTCTTCATCCTAGGGCACTCAGGGAGGAACAGATAAGAAAGCAACGTGGGTTACGGGGGAGAAAAAGGCCCTGATTCCCTTCATTAGCTGCAGGTGGAAAAACAGGATATAAAGGGTGTTTGCACACAGCACCTTGCTGGAAACAAAGTGTGCATTATCTTTGTTTTGTCAAGTCTTATCTGGGTTCTGGCGTCCTCCCAACTGTGCGTGTTTCGTTATCTTTTGAAGTCTTCAATTCCTTATCCTGCCCTGTCTCGTTAGTTGCTGCAGCGTGGTTTGTGTTGGTTTTTATTTGTAATTTATATGTACTGTGAGGTCGGATGGAAATGTTCTTGGGAGAGTTTTGTCTCCAGCTGATGATCACTGGACATTGGGGGCCAAGTTGGAAGAATTAAAGGGACTTTACCTACTTTTGTGACTTCGTTGCTTTTGTGCCGTGCCCAGGGTCATCACAATGACATACGTTTTAGATTAATATTAGTATTTCCTCCTGGTTTTTCCCCACCTCCTACATCAGACTTTTTGTCTTGTACTCATAACAATTGGGCTACCCAAATTGAACTGTTAAAATCCAAATCCTTACAGCAGAGCTCCCCAAACTTGGCAACTTTAAGACTTGTGGACTTCAACTCCCAGAATTCTCCACCCAGCTCTGGGAGTTGAAGTCCCCATATCTTAAATTTGCTACGCTTGGGGACCTCCGCCTTACAGGATGGTCACCACTGTACTCTTTGCTGCCATCTATCGGTTGTCTGGATTTTGCCGACCAAGTATGGCAGCCGTTCCTAAGAAGTAAACACACAGAACATGGGCCTTAGAACTGCAAGTCCCTGTGAGCTCAGGCGTCATGCAATCATTTGACCACTTTGTGATTTTTTGGGGTTTGTTGCTGGTTTCCAATGCTTTTTGCAAAAAAACCCCACTCCTTTGGGGGAAATGGGATTTGGGAATTGAAGCCCATCTGTCTTCAAACTCCCCAGGGATAGTCCCAAAGATGCTTTTTCAAAAGGCATTTAGACTTTTTTTTTTGGTTTTTTTTCTTGGAGTTGTTTCACTTCTCATCCCAGAAGCTTCTTCAGTTGTGACTCAGTCAGAACAAAAGATGCCACTTGGATGAGAAACAAAACATCTTCAAGGAAAAATGAAGAAAGTCCAGTTGCCTTTTGAAAATGCACCTTTGCGTCAATTACGATCTGCAGGATGATGAGAATCTCCATAAATATTCCCCAGAAGGAGATCTACCACCTTATGGCTTGTCATTACAACTCAGTTCTTACTCAGGTTCTTTGTGAATTATGTCCCATGTTGTTCACTGACTATGTCAATTGTAGTGGAGTATCTGAGGTAATTTAAGAAGAGAGTGGGCAATCGTATGTCTGAAATGACATAGAGCCTCCTGCTTGAGTAAGGGGAGTTGGACTAGAAGACCTCCAAGGCCCAAGGTTCCTCTGATATTCTGTTATAATTTTCTTTTTCTATTATTGCTCTTCAGAGAAAGTCCGCCAGGAAATAGAAGATACGTTGGATCCTACCCATTCAATCCACTATCAAGATCGGGTGAAACTCCCGTATACCCACGCTGTGATTCATGAGGTTCTCCGTTTGAAATATGTCTTAATTGTTGGAGTCCCCAGGCAAAGCATCAGAGACGTGAACCTCTATGGATATCACATTCCAAAGGTACAGAAGTTGATACAAGAACAATTAACATACCAGAGGACCAGGGGTGGGATTCAAATTTTTAACAACCGGTTCTGTGGGTGTGGCTTAGTAGGTGGGCATGGCTTGGTGGTCATGTGACTGGGTGACATGGCTTGGTGGTCATGTTATTGGCTGAGTGTGGCCAACTCAATATCACTCACATCTAGGCACACTTCTCCTGGCCTGGCCTCTCATGACTGTGGGGAATGCTGCAACAGTCGTAAGTGTGAAAAATGGTCATAAGTCACTTTTTTCAGTGCCATTGTAACTTTGAATGGTCACTCTACACAAGCAAAGTACCAGCAAAGGAAGGGAAAAGAATTCCAGAGAAGCTCCGGAGACAGAAAGTCTAGTCCTGCCAAGAATGTAAGAAGGTTTAACGGAGAGGCAGTTTCTGTAAGCAACACCAGAATGTTTCCTTCCTGCCTTCCTTACAGGATTAGGCCAGTAATTTCTTCTAACAACTGGTTCTCCAAACTGCTTAGAATGTTATTAACAACCGGTTCTAGCAAATAGGTGCAAACTGGTAGAATCCCACCCCTGCAGAGGACGCTTCCTTTAGTAAGGAATTTAGTGCAATGAACATGTTGAAACCCCCTTTTTTTAAAAAAACTGAAAGTCAAGGAATTCACGTATTCAATGCAAGTAATGATTCAATTTCTGGGAAACATATGATAAAAATTTGTCCTCTTTTTTTCAGTAGCTTGAAAAAAGTTTATTGCAGATTAACCTGCACAATGTTATCATAATATAGTCTGACATTTTAGTGATCAAGATTAACCAAAACCTGCTTCTGTATTTGATGAGAACTGCATTAGATTTATTTACCTATGAGCCAGCGGTGTGCAGCAGCAGCCAAAAAAGCTAATGCAATCCTAAGTTGCATTAACAGAGGGATACAATCAAGATCAAGTGAGGTACTAATACCACTCTATAACACCTTAGTAAGACCACACCTAGAGTACTGCATCCAGTTTTGGTCACCACACTTTAAAAAAGATGTTGAGACTCTAGAAAAAGTACAGAGAAGAGGAACCAGAATGATTAGGGGACTGGAGACTAAAACATATGAAGAACGGTTACAGGAACTGGGCTTGGCTAGTCTAGAAAAGAGAAGGACCAGGGGAGACATGATAGCAGTCTTCCAATATTTGAGGGGCTGCCACAGAAAGGAAGGGGTCAAGCTATTTTCTGAAACACCTGAAGGCCAGACAGGGAATAATGGATGGAAACTGAACAAGGAGAGATTTAAACTGGAAATAAGAAGGAATTTTCTGAGAGTGAGAACAATCAACCAATGGAACAGCTTACCCTTGGAAGTTGTAGGAGGGCCATCACTTGAGACCTTCAAGAAGAGATTGGACTGCCATTTGTCAAAAATGGTGTAGGGTCTTCTGCTTGGGTGGGGGGTTGGACTAGATGACCTATAAGGTCCCTTCCAACTCTGATTATCTGTTTAACTTGGTTATTGGCTAAATCCATTTCCTGTGTTTGTACAATTCCTTTCATCACAAGTGACAAAATAGGCTAGGTTTCCACACCACTCTAAGAATCCTCAAATCTAACCAAGGTTAAGACAGGCTAGGTCTTGCGTGTTGTTGTGTGAATGCATCCACTAAGACTGTAGCTGATCTGTTTAAACATCTTGTATGAAGAAAGCTCATGAGATGTTGTGGCCCATAATGATGCTCTTCATAGGAGAATTCCAGTTCTCTGGAGGTTGCTACCCCTGGGTTCCTCTTTTGCACAAACACATTCATTTTTTTCCCTGTAAAAATGGTGGATAATGGATTTGCAGCTGACTTTCACCAAACAAACACCTTCAAACATGAATGGGAATTCAGGAACTGGTTTAGTTTTTATTTTAGACAAGTTGGCAATAGGAGGTAATTATCTTTTTATGCAATTAGGGGAATTTACTAGGAAATACAGTTTGATCTAGTGGTGAAGGCACTCAGAAATTTGGAAACTGAGTTCTACTGCCACCTTGGGCATCAAAGCTGTCTAGGTAACCTTGGACCAATCACCAGGAGATAGTGAATTCCAGTCCCACTTTAGACATGAAAGTTGGATAATGATTTTGGGCCAATCACCAGGAAAGCGGGAGTTCTGGTCTCACCTTAGGCATCAAAGTCAGCGAGGTAACTTTGGGACAGTCACTCTTTCTCAGCTCAACCCACCACATAGGAAAAATAGGAGGAAGAAGGAGTATTATATATGATCACAGCCTTGAGTTGTTTATATATATAAAAAAATAGAGGTGGGATGAAAATAAAAAAAGTATACAAGCCTCTAGAAACTTCATCAGCTGTATATTGAAATGCATTTCTTCCTCCTTCAGGGGACTTTGGTTGTTACAGATCTGAACTCAGTTCTTTATGATCCCAAGAGATGGGAGACTCCTGAAAAATTCAACCCACACCATTTTTTGGACAAGGATGGGCGTTTTATATCAAGGGAAGAATTTTTGCCATTCGGAGCAGGTAAATCTGAAACACGCATTTCCCAAAATATTTAAAATAAATCCCTCGGGAATGTATGAGTGAATGGCCATTTTCTTGTGATTCATCCACCAAGTGTTGTGCTTAGATAGCAGTAATAAGGAGAGGCTGCATAAGCCCTTAAACCATGGATGGTGATACGCTACGTTCATCCAAGGTTCTGTGTCAGGATTCTGGCAGTTACCCCCATTTAAATCATGAGTCTCGAGCCAAACTTCAAAATTTCAAAAGGATTTATTGGGAGTTAACATGTCTGGCACTGCCTGGGGGTAGCCGACTCTGAGACATATAATTCATTGTCACCCTTGACCCTGGTTTTCCCCCACCCCCTGAGAGTATCATAATTTATATTCTCCAATGGGACACATCCATAGCCTAGAGTCATCAATCATGCTCTCCAGTTAGAATTTTGCACAGCAGAAACTTCAGTCACCTAGTTACTATCTTTGAAAAAACATTTATGGAATGCACTTTCGGTTTGCAAGCTGCCGCACTGCTCCCCCTCCCTTTCTGTTGGCAACTCTAAAAAGACCATAGAAATATTTTATGAGTTGACATTCTGTTGATATGCTTTCCTCCTGGTCTTCAGGCCAATCTCTGTTTGATTTTTCCAGTTTTGTCCATAATTTTAAACATTTTATAGGTAGCCCTAGACTTATGATCACAACTGAGCTCCAAATTTCCATTTCAAAGCAAGACAGTTGTTAGGCAAGTCTTGCCCCATTTTACGACCTCTCTTGCCACAATTGTTAAGAGAATCAACTACAGTTGTTAAGTTAGTAACAAGATTGTTAAGTGAATCTGACTTCCCCACTGATTTTGCTCGTGAGAAAGTCGCAAAAGGTGATCACTACCTTGGCACACCACAAACGTCATAAGTACATGCCAGTTGCCAAGTATCTGAAATTTGATCACATGTCCATAGGGATGCTCCAACAGTTGTAAGTGTGAAAAATGTCTATAAGTCACCTTTTCAGTGTTGTAGCTTTGAACAGTCACTAAAACAAATGGTTATAAGACAAGGACTGCCTTGTAAACAGGTCTGTGCACTTATGAAAAGAGAGGTGTGGGTTATAAATGAAATATGTAGATAAATAGAACTAAGAAAATGATTCTGTAATTGGAAACATGATGTTGAAAACTCGATTGGTGAGCATTCTGAGGTTGCACATCACTTGATTCTTCTTGTCTTCTGGGCTTTTCTGATTATGATAGATATTTTTCCCAAAAGGATTTGATTAATAAGCAAAGATAAACCACAGGAGTAATATACTTTACTTGTCTAGTTTAAACACTTGGTTTAATGAAGAAAAAATCACTTCAAACGGTCACTATATGAATAGTTGTAAGCCAAGGATTGTCCAGTGACTTAACCAGATCACTGAAATAAACAAAAGTTGCAGACTCAACACACATTAAACTCGGGAGGGCTGCCCCAAAGAAGAGGGAGTCAAGCTATTTTCCAAAGCACCTGAAGGCAGAACAAGAAGCCATGGATGGAAGCCAATCAAGGAGAGAAGCAACTTAGAATTAAGGAGAAATTTCCTGATAGTGAGAATAATTAAACAGTTGCCTCCAGAAGTGGGTGTTCCATCATTGGAAGTTTTTAAGAAGAAATTGGACAGCCATTTATCTAAACAGTGTAGGGTCTTCTGCTCAAGCAGGTGGTTGACTTCAAGGTCACTTCCAACTCTGTTCTTCGATTACGTTTGTCAGTCTCTGATGTGTGCAAAGATCTTCCTTTCTGAAACTTCAAGGTATGGGCATAGTTATTGGTGTCCAAGAGATTAAAGGCAAATGAAAGGCAGATTCCAACAGTAGAATGTTAGAGCACGCCATTTGAAGTGATGAGAACCAATGTACCAATCAAATTCCTCAGCTATGGCTGAAACTAGAAGCGTTGGCGAAGAGCTGTCAGTCACTTCTAACCCCTTCTCCTTTCCTTATCTTTGAACTGCAGGGCCTCGTGTGTGCCTGGGTGAGCAAATGGCCAGGATGGAGCTTTTCCTTTTCTTGACCATCCTGCTGAGGTCCTTTAAGTTTCAGCTGCCAGAAGGAGTCAAAGAACTCAGTCTAGAACCCATTGTGGGGTTATCGTTGCACCCTCGTCCTTACAAACTTTGTGCTGTTCCTCACTGTGGGACCCCGTAAAATCGAGATGATTGCTATATACAATTTGCTTGTTGGTCTTTACCTTGAGACTGAAATTCTACTCTGAGCACGTTGCTCGGGTTTTCTCGTCCTAGAAGTTTCTTAGAACATGAAGAAATATTACTATTCCTTATCATTTGTTTTATTTCCATGCTGTTTTTTTTTTGTCCTGAAAGAGATGAGAGTGGTATTGTTCTGACCCAGGCTTCGCCAAACTTGATGAAATACAAACTTATTTTAAAAGCAAAACCTATTTTAATGCAACACTGGGAATTACTCGCATTCCCAGCCGGAACTACTTATAAACAGTTCCCCCAGATAAGAGCACGCCTTTCAGTGCTGTAGAATGCTGCCAAAAAACAGAAGTCCAATTAATTATAACATAAACCAACCAAAGTCCCAGAAAAAAACAACCAGAGTTCACAGAGCTTCAAGAAGGACTCAGAAATTACTGCACTACTTTGCTTCCTGCAAAGCGTTTGTCATTGAGGTCTGACTTTTATCCCTTATGGGAGGGGCAATCGCCTCCCAGCCTTACCCCCGAGTCATCCCTTCTGCTTCAGCTACTCTCGCCTTCTAGCAGCTCTGTGCACACATGCACTGGGAACAGGCTCGCGCGGCTCCTCTGCCTCGCTGCTGCCTGACTCCAAAGGCTCCAAAGGCAGCACCAGATGGTCCTGGTCCCATCTCTGCATTGGATGCAGGACCCTCATCCAAGTCCTCTCCAGACTCCCTGCCTGGTCCCCTTTCTTCTTTACTGTCCGACTCCACTGCCGGCTGCACTGGCTGCCGGCAAACCACAACAGGTATACAAAACATGGTCGTATAATCTGCTGTAAAACCATTACAGTTAAACTGTAAATATATTAGTGTAAATTGTACAGAACAAACAAACAAAAACAAGGAATAGAACAGTGGAAATTCTGTGATTTAGTAAAAGGCCCATGGGTCCTACTGGTGCCATTGTTACTCTGCTTAGCACACAGGTGAAAACAATGTTTTTAATAATGTTTGAAATAAAATACAGGTAGTCCTTGACTTAGGGGTACAATTGGGCTCAGAATTTCTGTTGCTAAGTGAGACATTTCTGAGTTTTGCTTCATTTTTTGACTTTCTTTTTGCCATGGTTTGTTAAGTGAATTTCTGCAACTGTTAAGTGAATTTCTGCAGGCAAATCTGGCTTCCCTGTTGACTCTGCTTATCAGAAGATTGCAAAAGGTGCTCATATGACCCGGGGACACTGCAAACGTCATAAATTATGAACCAGTTGCCAAGCATCCAAATTTTGATCACCATGAAGATGCTGCCATGGTTGTGTGAAAAATGGACATCAGTCACTTTTTTCCCAGGGCTGTTGTAACTTTAAATGGTCACTAAATGAATTAAGTCGAAGACTACCTGCATTCCTGGAGACCCCTTGCTGTGACAGTCATATGTGTGAAAAATGGTCACAAGTCATTTTTTTTCAGTGCCGTTGTAACTTTGAACAATCACTAAACAACTGGTTGTAAATTGAGGACGACTGTAATACGTTTAAAACAACTCCTACATTCATTTTCATAATTTAATTTCTTTGGTTAGTCTTCAGGTTTTAATTCTGAAACTTTCTTGGATCTTTGGTTATTCGGGTTTTCTCCCGCGTAAGATTGGAAGTATCTAGGCAACGTTTCGATGAAGTCTCATTCATCA
>BHEV01008136.1:0-63547 GCA_004319985.1 Emydocephalus ijimae
AGGTACATAAGATTGGGTCTTTATATGTGTATTTAGAGTAAAATACTTAAGATATAAATGAGTATTAATATATACGATTAGTTTTTTTTTTAATGATATGGATAGTGCTTATATAGGATACTTAGTTATTGTTGGGTCTTTACCTTTTTTATAAAATTTATTGTGTAATTTTAGAATGTACTAAACAGAATCCCAAGATAAATTAAGTGTTATATGAAGTAACTTTAAGTTAGGACAATGAGTTAAAGACATCACTCCAATCAGCGTACAGGAGAAGTATATTAAAAGAAAAAAGATGAATGGATAGTTGGAAATAGAACAGACAAAGAATGATATTGAAAATGATAATAAGATATGGAAGGATATATAAAGTGAATATGATGTTTGAATTTGTGTCTGTGTGAAGAGTTTCAACCCGGGATCAAGCAGCCTTCAGAAAAGATGTTTTAGGGTTTTTTTTTTTCTATGTTCTATGTTCTGTGTTTTGTATGTTTATTTGTGTATTGTTTTTGTAAAATTAATAAAATTTGTTTTTGGTTTTTTTTAAAAAACCCACATTTTTCACTTGCTGCCCTTTGCCAGGCTACTTGGCTAAGGAAAGACTTTGGTCCGCAGATAAGAACATGCTGGAGTTATTGTGAATATTGCTCAGTATTTTTATTCTCAAATACATTTAGGAATAGATTTTTATGTACTCCAGTGTAATGCGTGGCTATGGGTGTGTCTCTAAAACACATATGTAATGCTTTCCTTCTGTCTTGTCCCTTGCTATTTTGAGCAGAAACATATTCTTAAATTGTAAATCCCAAGGGAGAACTGCATACATTTTAATGTTTCACTTTTCACACAGGGAAAAATTAAATCCCGTGAGGATATCACCAAGGGTTTCCAAAACATGCCAGCTGTGTTTATGGGACTGCTCCAAGGAGACAACTTTGGAAAGGCAATAGTCGAGGTATAAAAGGCACTAGGATTTTGCCTGTGAAAACTCCATAAATCTCCATATCTCCACTTCCTTATTGACTTGTCTTCTAACCAAGAATGATCCAAGATTTGGCTAATCCACTATGCCACTCTAGCCTGCTTCAAGTGTGCCCAAAACCACAGGAAATTAGGATTATCATGTGAACTCCGAGGACAAAAGAAACAAATGCCTCTTAGAAGATTTATTTTAGCCTGCTTTCAATAGGTTATCCAATTTGAATAAAAGAAGCAGTCTGAAAAGACAAAGCATACAGATTCCTTTCTTATCCATCTATAGTTTTTACATCCAGATTATGATAATCATACATTTTATGGATGGTTGGGTGAACTTGTGTTGATTGACAAATAACATGATGCCATAAACAATCAGTTTTATCTGTCACCATATAGCTTTAATGAGCAAACAATAGAAACAAGAATAAAAATAGATAAAACACAAATGCACACTTACAGTTATCCATTCTCAAACTTACTATGGCTGCCCAGCTGAAGCCCCACAACTCGACAACAAAATTTTGTGTGTTGCAGAAAAAGCCTTTTGGGCAAGCAGAAAATCAACAAACAAACTGGGAATTTCTGCTGGAACCGGAAGGATAAGATTTTGGCACAGGGTTATATAAAATGTGCAATACAGGTAGTCCACAGGTTATGAACCTAATTGGGACCGGAATTTCTCACTAAGCAAAATATTAAGTGACAGGAATATAGCAGCCACTTCATCTCTACCATGCTATGAAAGGCACCAAAAGGGCAGAGATGAACTAGAGGCAGTTCACATAGGGCAGAATGTGACCATAATCATGAGACTACTGCAATGGTCATAAGTACGAGGACTGTCCGAGCATCCCCTTCTTCAGTGCCATTGTATCATTGGATGGTTGCTGAACGAATGGATGTTAACACAAGGGTTACCAGTTATGTGTCAACAATTCCAACTCTTGAGTGCCACAAGGACAAAGAATGAACTATGGGGAGATTGCTGTACCTCCTCTGAAATAATGGAGAAACAAGAGGGTTACAATGAGTAAATCCCCAACAAAGTTGGTCAGGGAGTAAATATAGGCAGACAGGCTTCTTCCAATTGCTTTTGATAACTACAAAAGCTGAGCAGTCATTTCAAATTATACTATCACTCAATTTCAAGTGACAAGGCAATCAGATTTTTTAAACTGGAAACCAAACAAGGTTGCATGAAGTGTTTGAGAAATGCCACGAGGAGCTTTTGCTTAAATGATTTCTTCTAAGGGGGTGGGAAAGTACCACTGAACAGGACAGCCCGGTGGCTGACAGATAAACTTAAGCCAATAATGAAAGATTAAAAGTTCAACTCTTCTTTCCACTCTGGTTCTAGCCTAAAAGTTGCATTTGAGAGGCATTTGGAAATAGTGAATCTAGAGCTAAGGAATTTAGATTGAATAGAGTCCAGCAGGGTAAAGTCAGAACATGGATCAAGAGCAGCGTAAAAAATTGTTGTAATCAAACTTTTGTCTGGTGGAACCTTGTGTGGAATGATTATGATGCAATAGTTCTTTGGGCCACACTGGCAACATAACTAGCATCTTTTGCCATTGTGTTTCCCCTCCAATGTTTTTTAAAAAATTAAACTTGTTCTGTCATTGACTGCAGTAATGAATCAACAAGTTTCGGTACATGCCAGGCCCCAAGGCTTCAAGGCCTCACGTAGGCTGGAAGCGTGTGCTAGGAACAAAGAACATCAATCAGCAATACAACACCATGGGCTATTAACTGGACTGCAAGCGTTGATTGGCTACTTTGTACCAACTAAAACTGACCATATAGTACTGTGATTTGATGCTACTATGTGTCCACTAATATTTCTGCTCATGTAACATAATGATTGGATAAAATTCACCGCTTGTGACGTATTACTATGTGTTTTTAATAAAAGAGCTTCCCGAGCTCGTGATCGGGGCAGCTCACCCGAGATAGAACCAGCCGGGTGTCTTTCTTGATGCATTCGACCACCCAGTGAGAAGCCTTCCAAATGCGGAGCAAAGCCGCATCTGGTGTCCCCGACGTGATCCGTTAAAAGAAACGGGTGCGTCTATCTTCGACTGCTTATCTCACCCGGCTGGATGAGCCAGTTGCAACTCAGGGATGCCGTCTCGTGTCATGGATCCCTCCCCAGGAATCTTCCCTAAAGAAGACATCCTCCCTTCAGGTGAGTATGGGCGGAAAGTTCTCCAAAGCGCAGATAGCACATTTGCAGGAATTAGGAGAATAAATGAAGAGCTCAATTATTATTCTTAGGAATCAGGGCAAAACGCTCCCGGTTCCAACTAAAAAGGACCTTATCACCCTTTTAACTNGGGTGTCTTTCTTGATGCATTCGACCACCCAGTGAGAAGCCTTCCAAATGCGGAGCAAAGCCGCATCTGGTGTCCCCGACGTGATCCGTTAAAAGAAACGGGTGCGTCTATCTTCGACTGCTTATCTCACCCGGCTGGATGAGCCAGTTGCAACTCAGGGATGCCGTCTCGTGTCATGGATCCCTCCCCAGGAATCTTCCCTAAAGAAGACATCCTCCCTTCAGGTGAGTATGGGCGGAAAGTTCTCCAAAGCGCAGATAGCACATTTGCAGGAATTAGGAGAATTAATGAAGAGCTCAATTATTATTCTTAGGAATCAGGGCAAAACGCTCCCGGTTCCAACTAAAAAGGACCTTATCACCCTTTTAACTTACATTTACACACAATGTCTGGCTTATCCGGAGAAAGGGTCCTTGAAAGTCTCCACATGGCAACGTTTGGGTGGCTATTTTCATAATACTCCCAGGGCTCCGCCAAAGATTCTGACCACATGGAGAATAGTCATGGAATGTTTAAAAATCCATGGTTTAGCACTTACCAAAGCCCCCTCCCCTAAGGAGGGTCCTCCTCCTTATACAGCTGAAACCAAAACAAAGGACGCTCTCCCGTTAGAAGCTTTCTCCCCCACTGCTCCTGAACCCATAAATCCTCCTAACTCAAATCCAGTGGAGGATCAAACACCCATGGGAGCGATCACACAAGCCATGGCACAGGGACGCAAGGAGGGCTCTCTTACCCTGGAAGAGCTTTCTCTTTGTCCCGTTGAATATATAGGGGATGGAGCCAGAAATATGGTACCTAGACTGGAACCTTTACCCATGAAATTAATCAGAGATTTAAAACAAGCCGTGGCCATGTACGGCATCCAGGCACCATATGTCAGAGGTTTCATGAACACCATCAGCTCCTCCTTTTTTATGTTACCCCAAGATTGGAAAGATCTTTTCCGTATGGTACTGACTGGACCACAGTATGTTGTTTGGGAGTCAGACTTTCGCGTCGAAGCTGAAAAATTTGCCCGCGACCATGGCGCAGCCGCGAGAGCGGATCAAATTTTCAGTATGGGCCGATTTGCGGACTTATCAACTCAGGCGGCTCTCCCACAACGTACCCTTGCCCTTATCAGTATCATAGCGGTCAAAGCCCTTGACAAAGTTGATGATCCTACCTCTGGCATTGTAGGATCTTTTTCAAAAATTACTCAAGGCTCACATCAGCCTTATGCTGAGTTTGTAGAGGAACTTCAGAAAGCCATTCAGAGACAAATCTTGAATGAAGAAGCCCGCAAAGAGCTTCTGTTAAACTGGCTGTTGAAAATGCAAATGAGGATTGCAAGAGGATTCTGCAGCCTCTATCTGCCCAAGGGGGGTGGGGAGCTTCCCTCTCAGACTATCTAAAGGCTTGCAGAATCATGGGAACTGTCTCTTACAATATGGAGCATTTGGCCATGGCCTTGCAGCAAGCAAATTCTCAAAACAGGCCAGCCGGCAACTGTTTCAATTGTGGAAAGCCAGGCCACTTCAAAGCACAATGCAGAGCCAGAGACAATACACAAAACAACACCAAGCCTAAAATGATATGCCCAAGGTGCAAGAAAGGGTACCACTGGGCAAACCAGTGTCACAGCAACATTCCTCAGCCGCAGGGAAACTAGAAGGGGGGCGATCAGCCAGCCCTGCTCCAAAGGCTGACTCCATATCTTTCCAACTAATTGCCTCCGAAGATATGGAAATTGACATTCCAGGCACTGTTTACTTTCTCCCCACATGCCTGAAAACAATCCCTCCTGCCATGATTTATCCCATCCGAGACCTCATGGCAAGGGGAATCATTGTCTCTCCGTTTCTGAGAGATTCCGATGACTTTTCCTCAGTGGCCATGGCAGTAATTGGAAATAATTCCACAAAATTTAGCAAGGGAGAATTAGTAGCAACCGCTATTCCAGTACCTGTTAAAAAGGCTGATGCATGGGCATTTACTGTCCATCAAACAGTGGAACAAGCCAGGCCTGTGTTACAATTTACAATCCGTAACAAAGTATTTTCGGGTCTCTTAGATACTGAAGCTGACGTGTCATCTGAATGGCTGAGTGGCCGGACGATTGGCCTTTGGAAACTGCCCCAGCCGTTCGGGGAGTGGGAGGAGTTCAGCACGCCCACTGTAGCAAACACTGGCTACTGGTGAGTTCCTCTAATATTTCTCGCACTGCCTACCTCCAACGCTTGGTCCTCCCGCTACATACTAACCTGTGGGGCCGTGATCTTATGTCTCAACTTAACGCAAAACTCATTATTGATTAATGGAATCTTTTGCTAGAACTCCACTGTGGCTACAATTAAAAACCACAGAACCTGTTTGGGTAGATCAATGCCCCCTCACTATAGACAAACTAAAGGCCCTGCAATCACTTGTTCAGGACCAAATTGTCAAAGGGCACGTTGAACCATCTGTCAGCCCATATAACACCCCTATTTTTGTCATAAAGAAAAAGTCAGGAAAATGGAGGCTATTGCAGGATCTACGAGCCGTGAACACTACAATAAAACCAATGGGGACGCTACAACGTGGTCTCCCAAATCCCAACATCATCCCTGAAAAATTTGATCTAATGGTCATTGATTTAAAAGACTGCTTCTTTTCTATCCCTCTGCATGAACAAGATCGTGCCTTATTCGCTTTTACACTACCTCGCTTAAACAACTCCTCTCCCTCCAGTGGAAAGTCCTATCTCAAGGTATGCGCAATAGCCCCACCATGTGTTAACACTATGTCAATAATGTCTTGCTACCCTATTGTTCTGCTTTTCCACAATTTCTGGTGTATCACTACATGGACGATATCCTTGTTGCAGCCCCTGGGCCACCGGGTACGGTGTTCATTTCATTTTCTTTCCTGAAAGCCATTCTTGCAAAAGGAGGTTTGCACATAGCACCTGAAAAGGTGCAAGTACTAACTCCATATGCATATCTGGGCTATAAAATGCTTTCTGCTACTGCCTATCCTTCACTTCCCTCTCTGTCTCTGCCTTCTCAACCCACCCTGGTTCAACTTCAGCAATATCTGGGTACCATAAACTGGGCTCGACCTTTCCTGTCTTTAACCACTGATATTCTTTCTCCATTGTTTGAAGCCCTTACCTGGCAAAAAAAAGCCTGCTGACATAATATCCTTGCAGCAACCTCAGCTTCAAGCAATAACTCAAATAGAAGAGAATATCCGAAAAATATGGGTAGACAGAGCTGCTGCCAATACTCCTTTAGATATGGTCATTTTAGCCACCCAGAGGCTTATGACTGCGGCAGTAATTCAAAAGGACCAAAAGCTCCACATCATAGAGTGGATCCATCTCTCCCATACGCCACGATGCTCCATCACTTCCAAATCAGCTCAATTGGCTCAATTGATCATAAAAGGCAGGAGCTGTGCAAAATTACTCATGGGAATAGATGTCTCCACACTTTTTATCCCTTTTTCGCTACAAATATGGGAATCTCTATCCCCAAACTCCCAGGAAATTCAGTTTGCCTTAGCCGACTGGCCTGGACTAGTTTCCTGCCACCTGCCCGCTGATCCACGTTTTCAAATCATTCGGACAATACCCATCTCTTTCTCCTCTCCCATCAGCAAAGGACCTTTGGTCAATGCCTTGACTATATTTGCTGATGGCAGTAGGGAACGAGGGGCATGCGCTTGGCAAAGGAATGGGATGTGGCACACTAAAACCACCCCTGTGCAAACATCACCACAAAGGGCTGAACTTGCTGCAATTATATCAGTCCTCCAGAATTTTAACGAACCCCTCAACTTGATCTTAGACAGCCTATATGTTACTCAAATAGTCTCTACTATTCACGATTCTTACCTCTCTCCCGCTATTGATAAAAATCTTCTCTCTCTTTTTGTTACATTGCAACACCTTGTTGCACAGCGTCAGCACCCCCTCTTTGTAGCACATATCCGCAGCAACCAACCCTTCCCAGGAATCCTCCAGGAAGGCAATGATGTGGCTGATCAAGCAGCTGCAGGTATCATGACCTCACACACATTAACTCCTTGGGAGAGCCATTCATATTTTCATCAAAACACTAAAGCTCTCATGAAGCATTTCAACCTCACTATGGCCGAAGCCTCAGCCATTAGACAGCAATGCCCCACCTGCAGTCAACAAGCCCATTCCATTCCTTTAGAGGTAAATCCCCGTGGGTTGAAAGCCTGTGAAATATGGCAGATGGACATTACTCAGTTTCCTCCATTTGCCCCCTGGAAGTATCTGCATGTCACAATTGATACTTATTCAGGGTTTATAATGGCAACCCCGCAAAGAGGAGAAGCCTCCAAACATGTCATCAACCATTGCATTCGCATCTTTGCATCGTTGGGACGCCCAAATGAAATAAAAACAGATAATGGTCCTGCATACACAAGCACAGCCATATCAGAATTTTGTGCTAAGTGGCAAATTACCCACAAATTTGGAATTCCTTATAACAGTCAAGGACAAGCTCTGGTAGAGAGAGCCAACTTAACACTAAAAACAGCGTTAGAACATTTGATCAAAGGGAAAAAAGCCCTTGGCCACCCGGCGATGCAAGACACCCTTAATCTCTGTCTTTATACACTTAACTTCCTCAATCTCTCTGGCACCCCTGCTACGATGGCAGTGGAGCGACATTTTTCTTCCCCCCCTTCCCCTGATTCTCTCAAACCACAGGTATACTACCACCAACTGCCAGATCCTACTTGGAAGGGTCCTGCTGCTCTCCTCACCTGGGGCAGCTATCCAGCTTCCAGATCATGTCCTGTGGTTCCTGGATGACACGTCAGACCATACCACCCCAAGATAGAAAAATCACCACCTGCAGACGTATCAACATGATTCATCTCGTTGCCTTGCCGACCCTCTTCCTCCTTCTTACCGCACATGCCTCCAAGGTCTCCATTCCGTCTCGAGTGACGTACTTCACGCCAGGCACCCCCCTCCTGTTGACCTGCACCGCGTCTGAGGACATTTTTCCACCCTATCTCAGATGGTCGACACTCCCTCAGCCATGGCTCCATATCTCCAGCAATGCTTCTTTCCAGATCAACACCTTTGAACACCCTCCTCGAACTACACTCCTCATACTTCGTCCTACTGCAACCACCTATTATTGCTCCAGTCGATACCTCTATGATTCCATACATAACATTTATGACTCCTGGACAGTCCTCAGACCCCGTTTACCTCATCATCATCAAAGACAATTCGCAAATCAGCCTGACATTCATGTTCAGGCCACCCCCTTTCTATATCAGGTTAAGAGATTGCAGAACCCCACCAGCGCGTCAGATGGCTGTGCCCCCTGCCTGACCAAAACCATACAAGCGGGCTCCATTCAACTAACTCTCATCTACCATACCCAACAACCGGAGAAGTGCCTTCCTACTGGAAAAACTTGCCAAAACAATGGGACCATGTACCATCTATGTAAGAAGAACTCAAAAACCATTTGCTACGGTCCCAAGATGGCTGTACGTCTCAATGTTACCTTATGGGTGGGACTTCCAAGAACCTCTGGTAGATCTGATCCTGAGGGGGAAGGAAAACTTTACTACCTAAACCACACCACCGTGCTCAAGGATGGTACTAACCCAATTGTTTTAATCTTTGGTGTTTGTGTTGCTTGTTCTAAACCAGGGGGACTTTCATGCGGGTCGGCTGACTGGAAAACAACGTATGCCCACAATCATAAATATTTGTGTCCTACACCCATTAACTGGGCCATAGGGAACCCCAACCAATGGATCCCTTGTGGAGGTTCCATCGAGTGCTTGGGTTGGTCTTGTGTCTGTGATTATACCGGGGGAGGGTACTCAGGCTGCAATCATCTGTCACATTTCAAACGAATATCAGGGTCTACCACAGACAATAAGGTAGGAATCACCATCTCCAGGCAACACCCTGCCTTGGATACTTATGGTATAGGGATTGATGGCACAGGATCAGATCCAAACACTTACATTATCATAAAAACTGAAGTAATATATGAAGGTAAGGAAACATCATTAGGCTGGTCAGTATATAATAATTTAAGGAAATTAGAAAAAGCCCCTGATACCAGTGTTATTGCAAAAAACTTGTTCATGGATATGGCAGAAAAAATTGCAAAACAACTTGCAATAACCAATTGTTTTGTCTGTGGGGGAACCACCACAGGAGAACAATGGCCATGGCAAGCCTTAGTAGCCTCACCATCACTGTTCAATAACATGTCTTCTGTAGGAAACATAACAGCTAGAACAGCTTCCGAGCCACTTATCTGGACAATTACCACCAACTTAATTGGTAGAAACTGCTTTTCCCGAAATGGGTCCACTCCAGTAGGACACCTCCTTTGCTTAGGTACATGGGATAACTCCTACCAGACTTGGATAGCACCTGACAATGCTACCACCACACCTGCAAAATTCAACACCTCCCTCCTTCCTTATCTCAATGACACAACATCTTCCCAAGAATGGATAGCCCCAAATAACATTATTGGATTTGTGGTAACCTAGACTATCCATCCCTTCCAGCAGATTGGCAAGGATCATGTGTATTGGGATGGATAAGACCTTCCTTTTTCCTCCTACCAATCTCCATTAAGCAAGAACTAGGCATCCCTGTGTATGATACATTATCCCGCAAGAAAAGAGACACCGACAATGCCTTTGCAGGTTTCCCCTGTCAATCAGAATACACAGGGGATACCTGGACCTCAGAATGAATCGTCTGCACATACAACGTTGCCACTTGGGCCCAGGACAGGTCCTGGGGGTATAGAACCCCCATATATATGATTAATAGAATTATTCATTTACAAGTTGTTTTAGATTTAGCAGGCCAACGAATAGACAAAGCTCTAAACACTCTAGCAACTGCTACAGACAAATTACGCACAGCTGTCTACCAAAATCGCTTAGCTTTAGATTACATACTAGCCAAAGAAGGAGGGGTGTGTGGTAGGTTCAATCTCATGAATTGTTGTCTTCAAATTGATAAGGTTGGCAAAGTCGTAGCACAATTAACAACTGAGATGCGACAATTAACTTATAATCCTAATCAAGTATGGCAAGGTATTGATTTTAAAAATATTTTTAGTTCCTGGTTCCCAAAACTGCCAGGATTACAAGCCATAGTAGCTCTCACAGGTATGATTGCTGCAGGATGCATTATTCTTCCATGTGTTTCTTCCATTATTCTTCCAATTTTTATTCACACTATCACCAATAGTCTGTCCTTGTTAGCTGAAAAGCGCGCCATTGCACAGGTTAATGCCCTCTGGGAAAAAGAACCTCTGTATAAAGTCATACCCTCAGAAGACCCTGATGCGGACGCTCGCACAAGTTTTTGCATGGGCAGTGACGAAGACCCAGAAGAATTTCCTCCATATAAAACTAAAACAGAGGAGATGCAGTAATGAATCAACAAGTTTCGGTACATGCCAGGCCCCAAGGCCTCAAGGCCTCACGTAGGCTGGAAACGTGTACTAGGAACAAAGAACATCAATCAGCAACACGTCACCATGGGCTATTAACTGGACTGCAAGCGTTGATTGGCTACTTTGTACCTACTAAAACTGACCATATAGTACTGTGATTTGATGCTACTATGTGTCCACTAATATTTCTGCTCATATAACAAAATGATTGGATAGAATTCACCGCTTGTGACGTATTACTATGTGTTTTTAATAAAAGAGCTTCCCGAGCTCGTGATCGGAGCAGCTCACCCAAGATAGAACCAGCCTGGTGTCTTTCTTGATGCATTCGACCACCCAGTGAGAAGCCTTCCAAATGCGGAGCAAAGCCGCAATTGAGTAATATTTTTAGGCTTTCTTGATAACCTTTAGCTTAGTTTTTGGACAATTAGCCATCAGATCTCCCTAAGGACTGTATTGGTCCAGGATAGTAAAACCAACACTCAATAGAATAACAGCATCATCCACATAGAGCAGAGGTGTCAAATTCAAGGCCTGCCGGGTACTTAAATTCAGCCTGTGGGGCCAGCCTAGAAATATCAAGGGACCGGTATGCAGTGCCTCAGTGCTAAAAAGGGCCACGTGCACCCCCCCCGGTGCCTCATTTTCACCCTCCAAGATTTCCTGCAGCACTCTGCCAGCCAAAACCATGCTGAAAAGGGTCCAAAATGGGCTGAAAACAGGCTGAAAAACGCCCCTAAAATGAGCTGAAAAACGGCCTGAAAATGGGCCACACAATCTGTTTTCAGCCAGTAGGAGTGCTGCAGGAGGCCACGGAGGCAGAGGTGGTATTCAGCAGGTTCTGACATGTTCTGGAGAACCGGTAGCAGAAATTTTGAGTAGTTCGAAGAATCGGCACCTCTGACTGGAGATTTTACAGGATACTTCCCCTGCCACGCCCACCAAGCCACGCCCACAGAACTGGAAGTAAAAAGAAAATTGAATCCCACTACTGCATGGAGGGCAAAAATGAGGCATGGGGGGTAGAAGCCATGAACAGACCCCCCACACCCTGTTTTGGCCAGCAAGGTACTGCAGGAGGCATCCATCCCATCCCCCTCTACCCCCAGCCCGCAGAGAACTACAATGCTGATCCAGCCCTCAAAAGAAATCCAATTTGACACCCCGACATAGAGGAAGATGAGATGTCACGAATTATGGGTTTTCAAACATTGAAAGATGGATTCAGACAACATGCTTACCCCATATGTGCACAAGCTACCTTTGAGGAGCATTTATTTATTAAGGCTGAATTACTGTTGTTATCTTTCCTATTACCTCACTCCTTATCTTATGACTATAACTTTATTGCTTGTATTTTATGATTTATATTGTTTTATTTGGTATCCTAGTATGATTTATGTAGCTTGTTTAGTATTCCATGACTAGCACTGTGTTGTATCTTATGCTTTATGATGTATTTTTATGAATATGATCCTGATTTTATGTACAGAGTTTATATCGGAGATAAATTCCTTGTGTGTCCAATTACACTTGGCCAATAAAAAATTCTATTGTTTTATCTGATCCAGTTCCATGGAACTTCTTAAAACACCATTTTCCCAGGCTAAATCACTCCTCTCCTTGCTCAACCCTCTCATTGTTTCTATTCACTCTTCTTGCTACTTTGAAAAGTACATTTTGGTAAGAATAATACAGGTAATCCTGAACTTACAGCCATTCATTTAGTAATCTTTTCAATGTTATGACAGCATTGGGGAAAAAGTGATGTATAACTAGTCCTCACATGTATGATTGTTGCAGTACCCCTAGTCACATGATCAAAAATTGTTCATATGGCAACCATAGCAGATATTTACAGTGGTTGCCGT
Source organism: Emydocephalus ijimae (assembly GCA_004319985.1). Taxonomy (NCBI): domain Eukaryota; kingdom Metazoa; phylum Chordata; class Lepidosauria; order Squamata; family Elapidae; genus Emydocephalus; species Emydocephalus ijimae. The sequence continues at coordinate 12,649 of BHEV01008136.1, forward strand.
GTCCTAGGTCACATTTGTAACCTTCCCAGCCAGCTTCTGAGAAGCAAAGTCATTGAAGAAAGCTGGATTTCCTCAATGACTGTGTGGTCCGTTTGTCAACCATGGTGATTCTCTTAATGATCACAAGAAAGGGACTTCCGGTTTGAAGGGCTTCGGCAACAGACAGAAATCCGCGATCGTGCGTGGTTTCTGTCTGGGCTCGCCACTGGAGCGCCCCGAGCCGGCTAGTTTCAGGGCTAAGCCACCCCGTAGAGGTGGTGAAGAGTGGGGGAGACTGCCAGCAGGGTCAAGGAGAGCCACATCTCTCCTCCTCAGCTGGCCATTACTCCCTTTCCCGAAGGCGGTTGCAGCGGTGGTCAGAAATGGCCACAAAGAAGAATTCGACCGGAAAAGAATGTGCAGGAGGAAGATAAGAAGTGAAAGTTTTGGCTGACTGGGTTAAATTGTAAAAACAACAACCAAGGTACCCTGGAATTTAAACTTACAAAAAATAACATCGCTCCCAAAGAAGAGTCAGAAGCAGTGAAGGAAAGTGAAAAGGGAAAGGTTTGGCTTTTTTTTTCTTCTCTCTCCTTCCCTATACTGACAACTAAGAGACTTAAATAAGAAATTGGAAAAATCCGCGTTGACATCAATAGGCAATTAAGCTGAAAATAAAACAAAATGCCAAAGGGATAATAAAAATTTCTGGACATTAACAACTTCCTTTTTCAAAAGCAGGAAGGGAGAGAAAAAGAATAAGGGCAGGATCTGGAAGAGGGAGGAGACTGCCTGGAATTAAAAAGAATTTAAAGTAAAATTTCAACAAGACTTCTGAAAGATACATTTTAACTGAAACTTTGCAACTAAATAGTAACCCCAGGAAGAGAAAGTGATAAAAAAAGAGCAAAAAAAAACAGCTTGGGTGTATTTGGATTATTTGGTGATCTTTGGATTTTTGGTTATTATATTTGAATGATTAAAATCAATCAGGTGGTTGTTTAAAAAATTATACAAAGACACCACTTCTGGATGAATTGAAAATGGAACTTAAAAAGTACAAAGAAGATGCACAAGAAGGGAAGGGTTGTTTTGGCTTCGTCTTTCAATTCTTAGAAATGGAGATTTGGAACTATGAGAAACAACAAGACTGCAAAACAAGAAGACTGGGACAAAGAAGAAGCCATCTTTAATGAACAAGTAATTCTATGTGGGGAAGAAAAAGGAAAGGGGGGAAAGAGAATGGAGAATTTAAGACTTAAAAAAACAACCAAAGAAAAGAAAAATAATTCAAAAAATAAGTATAATACTGGAAAGCGACAGAAAAGGGGAATACAGAAGAGAGAAATAGAGGTAGAGAGACAAGGGGGTAAAAAGGGGAGAGAGAGAGGGAAGAAGGAAAGGAAAAGAAGTTACAAAGGACCGGGGCAAGATATAGAGAATGGGCGTTGGTTCTTACCTGACACGCCATTTCTCTTGAGCTGAGAGGATTGTCCAGAGAGTGGGTGGAGCTTCAGTCTCTGCTGTTATAGGCTGAGCTTAATTTCTGAGGAACGCTCCACCTTCCATCACGTGGCTTGCCATCGTGTTCCCCAGTTTATGCGAAGACAAGAGGAAAAACAGGCATTTGTGCTCTCCTCTTGCTAAACTTAAAGTGCATTGGCCGAAACAAGACCCCGCCAGATGGTGAAAGGAAAAGGGAGGGGCTGGACGATCCTCTCAGCTCAAGAGAAATGGCGTGTCAGGTAAGAACCAACGCCCATTCTCCTTAGAGCTGTTCGGATCGTCCAGAGAGTGGGACATACCAAAGCTGGGGCCTGTCCTACGGGAGGGACACCGTCTGGTCTGTTGAGTCCTCGGGATCCCTGAGCACCCTCTGAAGGACCCTTCTCCTGAAAGAAGCCTCCGCAGCAGCATACCTATTGATTCTGTAGTGCCTAATGAAAGGCGACAGGGAGGCCCATGTTGCTGCCCGGCAAATGTCGAGTATTGGGGCCTGGGTACCGAGGCAGCTGATGTCGCCGCACTCCTGGTGGAGTGAGCCGTGATACCCCTTGGCACTTGGAGGGCCTGGGCCTGGTATGCCCTTGAAATGGCCACCCTTATCCAACGGCCTATTGTGGTTGAGGGTACCTTGAGCCCCTGTGACTTTGGTTGAAAGGAAATAAACAGGGCCTCGGATTTACGGAAGGTCTGAGTACGCTTAATATATATCCGCAAGGCCCGTCTGACATCTAAGGTGTGCCATAGGCTCTCTCTTTCATGAGTTGGCCTGGGGCAAAAATTGGGGAGGATAAGCTCTTGAGCCCTGTGGAAAACCAAGTTAATTTTAGATAGAAATGAGGGGTCAAGTCGGAGGACCACTCGGTCAGAATGGAAGACGCACAGGTCTTTCCTGACTGACAGAGCAGCGATCTCTGAAATCCTCCGGGCTGATGTAATCGCTACCAGGAACACTATTTTGTAGGATAGGAACTGGAGAGAGACTTCTCTTAGGGGTTCAAAGGGTGGCTCAGTGAGGGAAGTCAGGACTCTATTGAGATCCCAGGTTGGGTACTGGTGAAGGGATGGTGGTCGTAAGTTTGAGGCCCCTTTCAGAAATGCATGGATGCGGGGATGGTGAGAGAGGGAACTAACACCCTCGCAGGAAATTACGGTGGATAGGGCTGCTACCTGACGCCTTAGTGTGTTGGGGGACAGTCCCTTACCGAGACCCTCCTGGAGAAAGTTGAGGATTTGGGCCATAGATGGGTTCGTTGGGTCAATGCGGAGATTGGCACACCATTTGCGGAAATTGTTCCAAGTGGCATTGTAAATCCTTCTGGTGGAGGGATGCCTGGCTGCTAAGATGGTATTGATGACCTCAGTGGAGAAATTCTCCCTCTTCAGACGTTCCCGCTCAACCTCCAGACAGCTAGCCGTAGCCATTGGGGGTCTGGGTGAAGAAGGGGGCCTTGAGACAGAGAAATCCTGTCTGCTGGGATCCTCCGGGGGGGGCTATTGATAGGCTGCGGAGGTCTGCGAACCAGGAGCGACAGGGCCAATAAGGAGCTACCAGAAGCAATTTCGCCCTCTCATGGAGGACCTTTTGCAGTACTCTGGGCACCAGTGCCAGAGAGGGGAAGGCGTAAAGAAGGCCCGAGGGCCACGGGCATCGCAGGGCGTTGTGGTTCTCTGCCCCTAGGGACGGAAATCTGGAGATGAACCGTGGAAGTTGGGTATTGAGGGGGGAGGCAAACAAGTCTACCACTGGCAGGCCGAATATTGCTGTCGCCTCCCTGAACAGGGCAGGGTGGAGGCGCCACTCCGCCTGGTCTATGGTGGCCCTGCTCAACCAATCTGCTTGGGTGTTGTCAATGCCTGAAATGTGGTCTGCTCTGAGTGAGAGGAGGTGAGACTCTGCCCACCGACAGAGGCGCTCGGTCTCCCTCATTAGGCTTGAGGACTGAGTGCCCCCCTGCCTGTTGACATGAGCCTTTGCTGTTATATTGTCGGTGAGAATGAGGACGTGGTGGCCCTGAAGCTGAGGCAGGAAGCTGCGGAGGGCCAGGTGGATGGCGCGAAGCTCTAACCAGCACAGCCTCTCTATTGATGACCATCTGCCCTGAGCTGTAAGGGAAAGAAGGTGGGCGCCCCATCTGGACAGACTGGCGTCTGTGTGACGGTGAGTCTTGGTGGCTCCTTGAGGAGGCAGCCCTTGTTGATCGACGCCTTGCTCCACCAGAGGAGGGAGGTGAGAACTCTTGGTGAGACCTTGACCTTGCGCCTTGAGTTGCTTGACACGGCCCTTTGGTACGGAAGCAGGAACCACTGGAGGGATCTAGAGTGGAAACGGGCCCAGGGAATAACGGAAATACAAGAGATCATCTTACCTAACAACTTGGTTAATTCGAGGAGAGAGACCTTCCTAAGTCGTCTGATGAGCTTGACTGATTGTTGGATGCTGAGTATTCTTTCCGGAGAGATGAACACCCTCCCTTTGACTGTGTCCATTATAGTCCCCAGGTGGGGTAGCCTAGTGGAAGGGGCCAGTTGGCTTTTCTTCCAATTTATGAGAAACCCGTGTTCCTGGAGGGAGGTGAAGGTAGTATGGGTGTCCCTGGTGGCCTGTTCCCTGGAAGGGGAGAGGATGAGAATATCATCCAGGTAACAGTGGAGCCGCACCAGGATGGTTCTGAGGTGGGCAGCCAGAGTGGCCAGGACCTTGGTAAAGGTCCTGGGGGCCGAGGCCAACCCGAATGGGAGGGCCACGTATTGGAAGTGTAGGTTATNATTTTGAATCTGCGATATACTAGGTGGCGGTTTAACCGCTTTAAGTCCAAAATAGCCCTCCATCCCCCCGAGTGTTTGGGCACCACGAATAAATGTGAGTAGAAGCCCTGTCCCCTCTGGGATGGAGGAACTGGCTGGATGGCCTGAATGTCCAGTAGGTGCTGAATTGCCGAATCCATGAGGTTGCGTTTGGTGTGGTTCTTGGAAAGGGGACATGTAATGTAGAAATCGGGGGGGTAGAGAGGAACTCAAGGGCAAGGCCAAACCTGACGGTATTCCCTGACCCAAGCATCCGAAGTGGATGAGTCCCACCGACTGGTGAAGGCTTTAAGTCGCCCGCCAATGGGGATGAGGTCCGGTGGCCTATCTGGAGCGCCAGAAGGGCCTGCTGCCAGACCCACGAAAAGGCCTCTTGAAGTTTCTGCCTCTCCTGTGTCTGTCGAAGGGGTCGGACCTGTCCTGGGGCTGTCCTGAACCAAAGGAGGGGGGCCTTTGGTACCTGGGAGGGAAAGGGGGTTGGGGATAGGGACGAAAGGGAGCTCTCTGAAAGGGCTGCAGAGATCTGGGATCTGACTTACGGGTGAGGGAAGGGAGGAATTTCTTTTTATTCTTTCCCTCGACTAGGGGAAGATCCAGGGAAGGTCCTAACAGCTTATTTCCCGCGAGGGAGGCGGAAGCTAGTTTCACCTTATTCTTGAGATCCGCCTGCCAGTGTCTTAGCCAGAGCAGGCGGCGGGCCGAGTCGTGGGAGAAAATGGTGCAGGAGGAGAATTTTACTGAGTGAAAAGTGGCGTCTGCTGAGAACTCCGCTGCGGCCGTAATCTTGGCAATGTGCTGATGGGCGCGGATATTGGAGGTCGGGACATGTTGCTTAAGCTGGCAAAGCCAGTGAATGGATGATCTGATGAAAAAGGAAGCGGCCGTAGCCGCCCTGATCGCCCATGCGTCCGAATGGTGAGCTCGCCACAATGCCAGCTCCAACCGCTTCTCCTCTGGCCTGAGGGCCTCTAAAGGGTCGCTGAGGGTGGAGGAAGAGGTCAGGCCTACGACGGGCTCATCAACCTCCGGGGTGCTCAGCAGGTTGGAGAGCTCCGGGTCAAGGTTGAAGAACCTTTTATCATGGGCCGAAGGGGCCGGGGGGGGGGCAACTGAAGAGGCCAGTTGCTTGGACACCAGGTCCAGGAATATGGGGGTGGGGTTTGGGATGACCTTGGCCTCCACCACCGGTTGTCTAAACATGGAGTCCTCAGGCCCTTCCAGAACCAAGGGGATGGGATCAGAGGGGCTCTGGGCAATTAGGCCCGAGATGTTCCTGGCTTTGTAGAGGAGGGATTTGAATAGCTGGGGCTTGAAGAACCCTACGAAACCGGGTTGGTCTGGGGTGAGTCCTTCGTCCTCGGACATTTCCACCTCTGATGGATCTGAGTCCGGAAGGAGTTCGTTGTATTGTAAAGACCCCAGGTCAAATTGTTCCTCCTCCCTGCACAAATCTAGGTCCCCTTCCGCCTCCTCCTCGTCCTCCCTGACTGAAGGGGAAACCTCCCCCTGGAGGGGCACCTGATCATGAAACGGTTGCGGCATGAGAGGGAATAATCTTACAGATTCGGTGGCCTGCGGAGGCAACCCCGGTCTAGCCATCTGCTGCATTCCTTCTGCAATTCCCTGTCGGATAGCCATCTCCATCCAGGCTCTGAGCTGCTCCGGAACCGCCTGAGAGGTTCCTCCTGGCGCAGGCCGGCGGCCGTGGGCATGAAAGTAGCCTCTGGAGTTCGCCTGGCTGGTGTTCCCGGGGCCTGATGCCCTTGAGAGGGCGAGCTGTGCCTGGATAGGGAGGAAAAGGCTGCAGGAGGGGGGGAAGAGCGGAGGTGGAAGGAGTGGCTGGTGTTGGGGGCACTGAGCCTGTCTGCCTGGAGCGTTTGTCTACTTCTTTTTCTAGCGCCTTGTGTCGTCTTAAGGTGTCCCTTTGTGAGGCTTTGGTGGGCTCCTTAGCCTGACTGCGCAGGTGGTGGGTCTTTGCTTTGGCCTTTAAGGAAGGACCTTTTGAAGGATTGCTTTCTGCCATTTTAGATAGTTAAGAAAGGGGATCAAATATGAGGCGGTGGGCGTGCCTAGGGGTTGACCTACAACGAAGGCCGGGAGCCCTGGGAATTTCTTTTACACCCCCCTCCATTTATTATTCGCTTGTAATTAATCTGTTTGTCTCACTTGTTATTCTCTGTATTTTTGCTCCGTATATAAATGATTTCCCCCCCCTTTTTTTGTAAGCTTAGGCCTACTCGAGTCTCTCTAAGTTTTCTGATTTGATAACTTTTGAAGATCTCTCTATCTCTCTCTTTCTTATTATTATTTTTATTTTATTTTATTTTATATTTTATTTTATTTATTTTATTTATTTTATTTTGAAGGTCTGATCAGGATGATCAGAGGACAACAGGAGCCTTAAGGGCGAAGCCGGGCCTAAACCAGAATGCCGACCCAGGCAGAACCGGGCGGGACTGGTGGGAATAAACCGCAGCTGCTACGGCTGGCTGCGGGGAAAGCCAACAAAAGGAGGTGGGAACAGAAGCCTCCAACTGAAACAGCACAATTTTATTTCCTTAGCAGGCCTGCCGGTCCTGCTGTTTTAAATAGGCACGCTGCAGAGATTGGAAAGATAAGGTAAAACAAAATGGCGCCCGGCCACGAGGCATCGCTCAAAATGGCGGCCGCCACTACTTGGGCTTGCAAGGGCCCTTCTACAGCGACCAGGAGGATCCCCAGGGACAATCCAAGGATCCCAGGGGAAGGACAAACAGAAAAAGACTAGCAAATGTTCAAACGATATAAAAAATGGAGTTTGGTGGGGGAAAACGGAACGAAACGGAGCATTTTAAACGAACTAAAGTGGCTGAAAGGCAATAGGGAAGGGGGGTGCAGCTTGAAATTTTGCTGGCCTACCCCCTGGGGGGAAGACCTCCCAGAGAACTCTACGAAATAAGGAGGACCAACTGCGCAGGGCTAAGGGAAAAAAACACAATGAAGGGTTATATACAACCTGAAATGAAGCAAAAAACGAATCAAATTGGAATTTTCCTGAAACAGCCAAGAGCACATACAAAACACTGCCTACTCTGCACGAGGGCTGAGCATAAACTGGGGAATGCGATGGCAAGCCACGTGATGGAAGGTGGAGCGTTCCTCAGAAATTAAGCTCAGCCTACAACAGCAGAGACTGAAGCTCCACCCACTCTCTGGACGATCCAAACAGCTCTAAGGAGAAACAGGACCTATTTAGAGATAATGGGTGAAAATCCAACTGAAAAAGAAATTCTGTAAAGGTACATACGATTGTATTGTTATACTAGTAATAGAAATAACTTTAGAAAATTGGAAACAAGGTATGATTAAAATGAGGGATAAAATAGTGTAATTTAGTGAAATGTTTGTGAATAAGTGAAATAAAATAAATGAGAAAATTGAATTAGGAAGGAATGGGAACATTTTAATTTGTTAATGTTTTATAAAATATAAGTGAAGGGGGGGGAATTAACTATGGAAAGCTTATAATTGTTCCCATAGAAGGATATTTAATTGAAAAATAATGTTAAATATGTTAAGAATTTAATGAATATTAACGATAGAATTGAATTGGAATGGAGTATTGTTTTAATTATATTCATTTATATTTTTAATTTTTTTAAGAACAGTGTGTATTTTAAGAATGTACCAAGCAGAATCCGAATGGAAGTTATGTATTATATTGAATGTTACAACTTTAGGGAAAAGATATAAAGATGTTATACTCCAATCAATAACTACAGGAGAAATTTTGTTTAATGAGAAAATAGATAATTGAAACAGGACAAAAAATATAAATACAATGATTTGAATTGAGATAATTAAAATAAAATTGAGAAAATTAAAAGAGGGGAGAAGCTATGCAGAAAATGTAAAATAGTAATAAGATATGGAATAGAATATAAAAATGAGCATGAACCTGAATTTGTGTCTGTACGAAGAAATGTAACCCAGGATTATGCTGCTTTCAAAAAAGATCTTTTATTTGTTATACTCAAAATTTACAAAAAAAAAATGACTGCAAGAAAAAGTTCATAAAATCAGGTGTTACTTAATGTAACATTACTTAATGTTTTGCTTAATAACACAAGCTCCAGTCCCAATTTGTTTGTAATGCTGAGGATTACCTGTATAAATGAAAGGGATGCAATTGCCACCAGTAATCCTTATTTTTAATCTGAATATTCTGATGTTTTCCCTAAATATCAATTGCTTTTTTGAAAAAAATCCTGAATTATACCCAAATTATTAAAACTAGAGCTGGGCGGATAGTTCGTCCCCCCCCTCCCCCAAGTCTTATATGGTAGAAGAAAAAAGTTTCATAGATAGAATGCTACAGTCCTTCTTTAGTTTTGAGGCCAAAGAATGTGTAGGAATGCACTGTTTTTTTATTTTCCACTAATCTTTCCAGAAGTCCACTGCCTGTTTGAGTTTCATTTAAAACTCTTCAGTGAGATATCAGGAAGAAATGTCCATAGGAGTCTCTTAGTTGCAGAGCTTCTGTCATTTCTATAGGGGATAAATCACTAGAGACCTCTCCATCTCCAGGACAGCTGCTCTCTGAACTTCCCAACTCATCGTTTTGATAGAACACTGTAATTTCTGCCCAGTTCTAATCCAACTACTAAGAATACAGAAAAGATAATATACAGTAGGATGCTCTATGGTATGTGCTTGCTGCATTTGGTTTTATAACATGAAAGTATGGCTGCTTGTTGCTCATACCACCTAAGCACACATTATCTTTGCCCAAGAAATCTCCCTCTCAATCTACGGAGATTCTCCAATGATCTATTCAAGAGTCTGTAGAGATTCTCCATCATCCAAGGTCATGGACTTCCTTGATTCTTTTCTTTGAAACATTTCACTTCTCAAACCAGAAGCTTCTTCAGTCTTCTTCAGAACCGAAGTTCTGGGATGAGAAGTGAAACATCAGGGGAAAAAATAAAGTCTAATTTGAAAAAGCACCTTTTCAAAGCCAAGATTCCCCTGGGAAGGGTTAATGTAGGAAAAAGTGCCAACATATCCATGTACACACACAGTCCACTCACCCACAGACAAGTCACAAGCTCTTGAAGGCAGACTAGATAGTAAGGTTACTACTCAGGTAAGTTGATTTGGCACGAGTTCAAGCAAGACACAGAACCTTTTATATATTTTTTATTATTTTCATTTACAGACTGAAGGGTCAGTGTGTATCTGAATACATATTCTAACTTGATCAATGTGTTATGTAGAAAAGGCTATAATTTAACAGTCGGCCGTGAATTAAGAACCTTTGGTTACATATACTTCTTAATCGCTTCTTCCAGCTTTTCTTTATTTGCTCCGGAAAATTCATGCACCTGAAATAAAGAGAGTTTACGTTTAAGGCTTTTTACTTGAAGAGTTGTCCCTCTGTTAACAGATATTGCCAACATTAAATGGTTGTTTAATGTTAATTCCATGCTGTTCATCAAGGAAGTGAACACTGCTTAACTAAAATTTTACCACGAACAATATAATTTTCTGAAGTATATAGTACTTAAAAGAGACTTATGGTTAGCCATCACATGAAACACAACTCTGAAAAGCTCACAATAATTAAAACCCCAAATCTGCTGCCAACCACCATTCACCACATCAACTAACAGCTCAACCCCCAGACTTCAACCTCACCATATCCCAATAGTTGGGGAGAAACCAATTCTTTATAGTTTTCTGGAAGGCGAAGAGGGGGCCTCTGAGATTCCAGTGGGAAAGATTGTTCCAGAGAATAGGGGCTGATTTGGAAAAGTTACTCTTCCTAGGTCTTACTAGGTAGCATGTATTTTGATCTTGGTTCCTGAAACACAAGGGTTACTAGATTCACAAAGTTACCATATTAGTATTATACAAAAGAATACCTCTTACTCAATATTTAAAGCTCATCTAGAACTCAAGGAGAAAAAAACTACGGGTAGCCCTCAACTTAAGATCACAATGGAGCCCAAAAATATGTTGCTAAGTGAGAAATTTGTTAAGGGAGTTTTGCCCCATTTTATGATTTTTCTTGCCACATTTGTTAAGCGAATCACTGAAGCTGTTCAATCAGTAACGTGGCTGTTAAGTGAATCTGCTTTCCCTATTGACTTTGCTCGTCAGAAGTTCGCAAAAGGAGACCACATGACTCCGGGACATTGCAACCGTCATAAATGTGAGTCAGTTGTCAAGCATCTGAATGTAAATCATGTGACCATGGGGATGGAGCAACGGTCATAAGTGTGAAAAATGGTCATTAAGTTACTATTTTCAGTGCCATTGTAACTTCAAACGGTCACTGAACGCACTGTTGTAAGTTGAGGAATACCTGTAAGCGTGGAAGCTTGGGACAGATGAATGTAGCCATGTACCAAATTTCAGATTAAATCTTTTAAAGGTGAGAATGCATTGGACCCCCTCTGCAAAACACGCTCAACAGATGTTTGCCAGAAATCTGAAAGCAAATACCTTTTCATTATTTTTGTAGAACTGGAATGTTGGCATGCACTTCACATCACAGTGTGAGGCCACATCCTAGAAGAGATGGAAAAGGTTACTCCAATCAGTCTGACACGGTACGTGAACAGAATTCTTTGTGTCCCAGAATTCTTTCCCCTTCTGTTATTCGTGCACTGCAACCGAGGCAAAATGCAGCATCGGTGTCTTGCAAAGATGAAAAGACAAAAATCTCTATCAAAATGAATCACAGGTGGGCATTTTCCTCTGAGAATCTCTGAGGTTAAGAAAAGTGAAACAAGCTCTAGTGAGATAAGAAATCTGGTAGCTTCCAGATATCACAGAAGGGAATAATAGAATTCTTTCCAGGTAACACATTTTATTAGTTTATCAAAATATAAAATACAAAACATATGAAGAAAAATAAAGATAATGGAGGGAAAACGGGAAGAGAAAAAAGTGTAGACCAGAGGAAAAAAGAAAAAGGCATTGTCTTTTAGTGTAATAAGATAACATATCTCAACTGTTTACTTTTATATACTTATATATATTATCCATATCTATAATATCAAACGTATCTAATTGGCAAACCCCAAAGGCAAAGTTTTATTTTTTTCCATCACAAGCACAAAGTCCAGAAGTGGTTTCCAAGTAGTTTCCTCTTATCATATACTCTCCAGTGCATTCTTTTATCTACTGTATATTTCTGTAATTTGTCTTATGAATGACTGGAAAATGCCAAGAACTTTGTGAAGTCTCAGGCCACATTTTCTAATAAACTCCTCCTTACCAGAATAGGCTTGTGGACTTTGTTATTCTGACAGCATTGACCAAACTACAACTCATGGGGTTCCCTAATAAGATATCCAAGGCAACGCCTAGCAATCTGAAAATGTCCTTTGTGGTGAGAGGAATGCTGCAATTTTAGCATTTCAGGATGAATTATTAATTGTCATATAACGTGTCAAATGTGAGAACACTCCCCCCTTTTTTTTAGTTTACTAAAACTAAAAAACATTCCATCCATTTCCATTCCACCTGAGGGAAGCAAACATAGCTTTCTCTACTCCAGCAGTTAATATAAATGTCATCTATGCATATTAAGGGCTTTGTTAAAGGCCAATTGCAGACACCATTTATGTGTGATTTTAACTTTAGACAGTTCTGTTTATTCATCAGGCTAATAAAGCTTCCAAGCTACATTAAAACAAGTTTAATTAGCCCTCTGTCTTATACTTAGGGCAAAGCCATACTGCCAAATACCTCACTATCAAGACATCAAAAACTAAGCTGTACTTTTATTTCAAGTGAGCCGGATTCATTTATATAAAAAGGCACACTTGGGGAAAATTTGTTTCACATGCCACATTTCTCAATTAACTTGTTTGACAAGATAATAATTCAATCAACAAAATATGTCACTGATTTAATATCAGGCTTCCCAATGCAGTTTATGTACGGTAGGCAAATATATGAATCCTATTTGCTAAATCATAATATGTTCAGCTTTGGCTTTGTATGTTATGCGGATCTACCCAGAATGATTTAATGAACTGTTGAGACTGCAACTTATTCAACAAAACTTGACGGAAGCTGCCTAAAAGTTCCGGTTTATATCTGCACAATTCAGAAAGCTGGTTAAATCTTCCTATAGATACAATTTCACCCAGACCTTTCTTTCAAAGGGAGTGGCTGTACCTCATATTACATTTACTTGTAGGATATGTAATATTTCAACATTTAATCTATGGCACCTACGCCTTTGTTTGAACACCTGGTAGTTGAACTAGTTAAGAGTAAATACTGAAACATATGGGCTTGGTTCTGTGTTTTGAAAGAGAAAAGCCATATTACATGTTGTATTACACGGGTTTTCCTCAATTTATGATGTCAATTTAGATTAGACCAAAATTCCATCGCTAAATGAAGCAGTCAAACAGCACAACCACATTGCTTAGAAATGGCAACACCTTCAGTCCTAGTTACTATTAACTGAATCCCATGGTTCTTAGACAAGGCAACTTCCTGATGACAGTGGGGAAACTGGCAGGAATTTGCAAGTCCCAAGATGGCAGCCATGTTAAGTGGCGGTGGCTGAGTGGTGCCTAGAGCTAAATTGGGAAGTGTAAGGGAGAGAAGACAGGGGAAGGCGCACAAGAGGTCTGGCGTGGGCTGGGAAGAGTGCATGACTGATCGGTGGTGTGGCACAAGCCAAAATGGTCAGGGTAGAATGTATGGGTGGGAGGGACTTTTCTTAGTGACTTTCAGCCTTTCCTGCTGGCTTCCCCACTGATTTTCTGGGGAAGCCATCAGGGAAGGCTGTAAGTGGTGATCATATGATTGTGGGGCGCTGCAACTGATAAATTTGAACCAGTTGCCAAAAATCCAGATTGCAATTATCTGCAGGGGTGCTGGAATGACTGGAACTCCAAGGATTAGTCATAACCACCATTCAATCAATGCGCTGTAACTTCAAATAATTGCTAGAGAAATTGTTGTAGCTGAACAGTTCTGAAATGTGCACAAACTGAAGTTGATACATCCAGCCTTTTAGCACGACTCTATTCTATGCTTGCTTGGTGCTTGCACTGTTCAATGATTTGCCTTTTTTATTTCCATATCCTTTGCTATGGACCACCTTATTAAGTTTTTTGCTGTATTTATGTATGAGCTGCATAGTTGGAGAAAAATGCAACTTCTGATGAACACTTAGGAGCAATATGAACACTTTATTATATCTAGAAGTCACCTGTGTTTTCTGTGGAGTACAGAATCTAAGCAAGTGCAACTAAACTCACAGCATCTTCCAGACATAATAAAATTTCAGATCCTAGAAGTCTCAATTAGCCTGATCAATGATAATCTTAGGTCACAAATTCTCTATCACACGTCACAGGTTCCCTATCAATACTATAGATCAGGGTTATCAAACTCGCATTGTCATGTGATGTATTGGGACTTTCCTCCCCTTTGCTAAACCGGGCATGGGCGTGGCCAGCGCATAACACATCTGGTCCACGAGCCGTGAGTTTAACAGTCCTGCTATAAATCTTCTGTTATTAGAGATTGTGCTTCACCACCCAAATTGAAAAAGAGAACTAAAACTCTTTTAGGTTCCATCAACATTATTCACACAGAAAACTATCTGAAGTTTGCACATTTTTAAACAGCTTTGAAGGCATTTTAAATTAACTGCATATACATTCCTCCTCACCCAAATTACAACAAGTTCACTTCATGCTATCAAAAAAACAACAACAACTTTCTCACCCCACAAAAGCTGAGTTCTTCAAAAGTTTTCCTGGAATATTTAAATAAGGAAGTCCATTTTTCATCTTCATTAGTCAGACGATACTGCTGTGTTTGCATAATTTCCCTCATAAACCAGACTTATGTAACTACAAGTTATATGAATCCTGGGATTTTATGAGAATAAATTGCATTGCCTTTCCAAAGTTGGGAGTGCTACTCTAGAACTTACCTGAGCATCATCCACATCAATTTCAATGAAGACTACATCTGGATATTTTTCCACCATGCTCTGTTATGAAAGAAATATAGAATATTGAAAACAAAGCATGCTTGCTGATCTCAATTAGCACTTAACACCCTTGTTCCTTATTAGGCGCAAAGAGCTTAAATTTAAAACCACAATTGCTTAAGATACACATCTGGGCTTTGCTAGATCTTCCTGAACTTCTCATCCAGCGTATCTTACTGTTGGCCATACTAGGCATTTCACTTCAGGAGAAAGCATCCATTTCTATCCACAGCCAGGTTATGAAAGAAACTGTCAAGTGTTGGGAACAAGTAGACAAAACCTGAAACCTAAATGCAAGTCCCAGCCTTCTGAACCTGTCTAGCCACCATTTTGAAGAAAAATAACCAACCTGCCAAATTTGGGGGGGGGGGGAGAACAAACAATGGCCAATCTTCATGTGCTGAAGACAAATAAACAGATGCTTTCATTAATTAAAGCAGCAAAGACTATGGAGACCGATTACCCTAAAACAATAAACACATGGTGGGATGAAAGCTCCTGTTGATGCCAAATTAAATAATCTGCAATGCATTTTTCTCTCCCCAGGCCTAAAGCCCAAGAGAAACTAGGGCTGGGCACCACGTATCTTTTTTAAATTTGAAGCCATGCACAATGCTAAGGAGACTGAAGAGAACATTCAGGATGCATTATTTACTTCATTGATTGATTGATTTGATTTATAGGCTCAAACAGCTATTATCTGTTATGATTACCAGGCTATTGGACGACAACTACCAAGACACAATAAGTGAGAGGACGTGCAATTTTGAAGGATGTCCATGTTAGAAGATAAACTTCACTCCGAGGCCAAATTCCCTTTGCCTTTTGCCTAGTGAAATGAACTGGATTCCACTCAGTAAGAAAAAAATAAAAGGTGACATGCCCAGGATGGAATAGGAGAAAGTAAAGTGGTTTCCTATTATAGCTTTCATCCACAAAAAGCCCATTTTTTTTGCTCTGCTGTTATATCAAATAATTGGACTAGCCATAAACTACCTCTCCAGGTCTCCAAGAGCGTAACCAAGGTAAGGAATTATAATAATTCCGCCAGCTCTTATGAATACATGACCTATTGTTATAGATTTCTTCATTTTTGAAAGGAAACATATTACAGTTCAGAATTGGGTTGTGTCCCAGACAAGGAATGCAGTCATTCAAGATTATTGCAGCACCTAAGATCAACAACCCAAACTGCTTTTAACTTCGATGGGGCCACCAAAATCCATCGGATTGCAGTTGCTGCAATATTGCTTACATTTTTTTCGTCCCCACCTTATTATAAACATGTTTTAATGGACATGTCCCTTTAGCTCTGATGCTTTTAAAACTTGTGAGGCTGGTTAGTCTAACTTTTGCTCTTTATCTTATATGACTCAGACAATACCTATAGACGAAATCTATAATCTCTATTCCAAGACTGGCTTTAATTTACAGACCCGTGGAGGGAAAAACTCAAAATTTGCTGTGTGTTTTCCTTTCTCATGGTTTTGTGTTCCTTGGGACTTTAAGAAAGTAAAGGACCATGCTTTGAACTGTAGAGAGATTAAAAAAAAAATCTGAAGTCACAAGATGTGGAAGAGAAAAGAAATTAAGTTGGAGAACTAAAGAAGCAGCCAATTGTGTCTGGATGATATGAAACTAAATGGATCTGGAGACACTTAAGCTACTACTACAGCTGGGTAACGAGTAGCAGAGCCTCACTGTTCCCAAAGATGCAGACTGCTGCAGTAAGTCAGCCAGCCAGCCAGCCAGCCAGCCACAAGTTAATTGTAGGAGCAACCCTCCTACACACTGATAAGACCTGAGAAACAAAACAAAAACTCAATATAAGGGAACCACAAAGCTAATTAAATTATAGCAGGGCCTATTGAAGTATAAGGGCTGGAGAGAGGAGGATAATAAGAGGAGTGTAAAGTAAACAGATACAAAAGCCCTGGTAAAAGCAGAATTCCCAGTCCTTAAGAACTGTGGCACAATGCCGACTTTTTGAGAGCAGCACGGTGAGCTGATGTTGGCTTTTATAGCTAGCAAGGCAGATTTTGCAAAGATGTTGGATATGAGCCATAATTTCTCTGGAACAAAGGAGAGATAGTCAAAAGCAACTCAATATAAGGGGACCACAAAGCTAATTAAATTATAGCAGGGCCTACTGAAGTATAAGGGCTGGAGAGAGGAGGAGAATATGACATTGGACAGGTGATCCTCATGAGTAGTCCATGGAAAATGCCATATTTTTTGGTCACCTTTCAAACGGAATGGCTAGGAATCAGGACTACATCAAGCTCACTCTTGCCAAATTGCCTTTATGGACATAGGCTCAATGAAGCCTTATATCTTTCTTAATCACTTTTTTGGATTTTTTAAAAAACTTTTTTGTATTGGAAAGATTAAGATGTTTTCAAACTGGCAAGATTCTTCTAGATCAGGGGTCGCCAATCTTTTAGACCTCAGGGACCACCAAACTCATAATTTTAAATCCCAGGGACCACTAATATGAATTTTGACTGACGGTGGCTTGCTGACGTTGGTGGGAGAAAGAGAGAGATAGTTCTAACCACTCTCCCTCTCTCCCTCACACACACACACACACAAGCACACAGAGGCAGGGGGGAATTCAAATTTCTTAACAATCGGTTCTGTGGGCGTGGCCTAATTTGTGGGTGTGGCTTGGTGGTCATGTGACTGGCTGGGCATGGCTCGTATGTAAATATTATAAATGTTTATATAAATATTGATTTTTTTATTAAAAAAGAACAACCTTTACCCAAAACCTGTTTTCTAGCTAATCTAAATCTCCCAGCACAGCAGAACAGCTGATGGTTGGGGGGAAAAAAAAGGAAAAATAGCAACTTAGCAAGCAAGTTTGCCAGGTAAGGAGTGAGTGGGTAGGGAGGGTTCCTGCGGGCCATGTGGGCAGCGCAGCCTTGTGTTCCTGCGCAGTCTGGATTAATTGCTTTCGGGGGTGCTCTGGGAGTGACATTTCTCTGTGGACCACCAAAATTTTCTTGCGGACCACCAGTGGTTTGGCGACCACTGTTCTAGATTCATTGAATGAGTTTCCATCTCCTTAAAAAGTGGTGTAAGTTTGATATAATTTTTTTAAAAAGATATACAAATTTTTTTGGACTATGAAGAAAAAGGATGATTAGTGTACGGATTTTGGAAAGTTAACAATAGATTAAGGGGCCAGAGGATTCAGAATTATACTTCTAAATTATTTCGAAGATATTTTCTCATGGGAAAAATGGAGATTGCTTAAGGTTTTTTTTTTTAATGATAAGGATGCTTGAATTTTGGACAGTACAACAAAGGAATAAGAACAAGAAGAAAATGGAAGTCCTTAGTGCAAATTTTTGAATTACCTCTCAGCCAAGTGTTTGGACAGAATTGATACAATCCTTGATAAAATTGAAAAGTTCTAATGAATTTGTAAAATAAAAATGAGCTGCAATGGACACCTATGAAATAAATTTGAAGGAAGATTTAAATATAATACAAATGGGTCTGATGGATGACTTATTCTCTAAAGAAGATGAACAGAAATTAATGAGTTCATTGATTTGAATTTTTTTTTCTCTTCTGCATATACAAAACACCTCTGCTAAGATTTGGAAGGACTTTTTTTTTTAGAAGTGACAAACAAAAGGATATTTTTTTACTTATTGATAAAAAAGAAATCTGCTAAATTTCTAAAAGATTTTTCACTTTGAAGCACAAATGATCAACAACTACATCTGGGGCTTTTTTTTGAAGGGGTTAAAGAATAATTTTAAAAACTAAGGAAAGTGTATTTAAGAGTGACTTGTTTGACCATGTTTAAAAGAATAAAATAAGTATATCTGGCTGCTTTTACTGGAAAAGGTTGATCGATGTAGCATTTTGATTTGCTATCTTTACCTAAGAGATGAGCTATTATAACCTGGTTAAGTATTGTCACTTCTCATTTACAGATCTAACACAGTCACTTATATCATTAGGCACATATAAGTAGATAACTTGTAAATATTAGGGTTAACACATACATGCATATTTTGAATTATAAGCCTGCCTCACATATATAGCAAAGAAAAAGCATTCAGCCTTCCGGTCTGTGGTTTGTACCATAATTTAATTATAAATCTGTCACAAGACTGGAGCAATGTAACATGTGGTCTAATTTTTGTAAGAAAAAGTTCCTTCCCCATTATTTGTTTTGGTTAACATTTTCAGTACTTGAAGAGTACTGAAACATCTGAAACTTGCATATACTTTTATGTCCTTTGAGCGGCTCCTAATAAAGCTGTGGCATCACTCTGGAAATCATATCTTACTGATTTAAGTTTTATTGTTGTACTATTGTTTTTATCTGTCGCAGAGCACTTTGGACAGGAAGTGTTTTCCAGAGGTTTTGGTCATCTTTGGCATTGTTCCAAGGGCCTTTACTAAAACACCAATAAGACAGTCATAGCACAGGACCTAATGATGATTGTTTTAATCTGAATTAAGGAATTATGATTGGAACGGCATATGTGAGCCTGACAAACAAAACCAAGTAAACTTGACGGATACATGCCATTGTTTCTATATATCAATGCTGTTGTTACTGACAGCTTGGAAAAGAGAATAACCCCTTTTTTCATGAAAGCACATGCAAATCTCACAGGGTAAGCATGAACAGAGGCACATAAGTATTTCAACCCTTCTAGGTTCAAGAATTCTTACGCATCTCTTTCAGATAACGTTGGTTTCTAAGGAATCCCCATCTGTAACATCCTACTCTACTCATGCTTTATTATAAACAAAATGTTGAAGGAATCCAAATTACTTACATGGAAGAAAGGCTTGATCATTTTACATGGCCCACACCAGGTGGCAGAGAAGTCAACAACTATGAGCTTGCTCCCAGCATTCGACAGCTCAGCTCGGAATGAAATCTGGGGGGGAAAAAAAGAGTCAAGTCCATTTTATAGGAGCAATAAAATACTTCCTTACTCCCAACACATTACATCAGGGGTAGAGGTGATATTCAGGAGGTTCTGACCAGTTCTGGAGAACCGGTAGCAGAAATTTTGAGTAGTTTGGAATACCACCTCTGACTGGCCCCACCCCCATCTATTCTCTGCCTCCAGACTCTCAGCTGATTGGCTGGCTCTTGTTTTGTTGCTCTGCACAGGAGAACAGAGCTGGAAAGCAGGTTAGCGGGGATAGGAGAGAATGGGGATTTTATAGTATCCTCCCCCTGGAGTGGGATGGGAGTGGAAATTTATAATATCCTTCCCCTGCCACGCCCACCAAGCCACACCATGCCCAAAAAACCGGTAGTAAAAAAATTTGAATCCCACCACTGATCAGGGATGTCAAAACTTGATTTCATTGAAGGCTGCATCAGGGTTGTGTTTAACCTGGGGGAGGACCGGGGGAACACGGTGTGTGTGACCAGCTTGATGTCACTCATGTCAGGGGCACCTGTGCGGCCCTCCCCAGCTCCATTTTCACTGGCACAGGGTCGCAGGAGGCCGTCCCAGCCAAAACGGAGCTTACCACGGGCCTTGAGTTTGACCCTCCTGCGTTACATCATTCCTGAAATGCAACTGAGGTTACCTTCTTCAGTGCTTTCAAAACTGCACCTTTCAATCACAGTATCGTCAATATAAAGTTTTAATTTAAAAAAAAAACCCACACCATTCAATATGAAGCACAAGTATTCCTCGACTTACGATCACCATTGAGCCCCAAAGTTCTATTGCTAAATGCAACAGTTAAGTGATTTTTACTGTATTTTATGACCTTTCCTGAGAGTTCTTAAGCCCTGCAAGTTGTTAAATTAGTAACACGGTTGTAAAGTGAGTCTGCCTTCCCCATAGACTTTGCTTGTCAAAAGGGGATCACATGACCCCCCCAGGACACTGCAACCATCATAAATATGAGCCAGTTGCCAAGTATCTGCATTTTGATTATGTGACCATGGGGATGCTACAACGGTCATAAGTATGAAAAACAATCACACGTCACTTTTTTTCTGAGCTGCTGTAACTTCAAACAGTAAATGAATAGTTATAAATTGAGAATTACTGTGAAGTATTTTTAAAAAAGGACTTTTTTTTCTTGCAGGGAATGTTAGAAAATGGTAGGTTAAATATGCTTACCATAATTGAAGCATATGAATTAGTTCAGTTTTGTAATCTATGAAAATTAATAGTCCAAAAAGTAAAAAAAAATCCAATTGTCTAACTATTTATTTGTCATGTCTATGTACTGTCAGAATCCAAGTATCTCTGGCAGTTTACCATGATAAATGCACAAAAACAATGGCCCTAAAAAAACCCACAATAAAAGATCAAGTCGGTTTCCGCTATTGTTTTAATAATCAAAGGCTGTCTATCAGCAAAAAGTAACTAACTATTTTAAAATAATTTCATCTTGCCTGCCTTTCAAAAGAAATAATAATAAAAAAAATCCAAGGCAGCTGCTGATCTAAATTCCAGGAAAAGGTGCTTTTTGGTACCTTACTTCTCATTAAATGGGAATGCACAGCATTTCATCTGCAGTGATCATACTCGAGAAGTCAGATCTACCTTGAAAAGGTGTCTGTACAGGTATGTGACAGACAACTCTTTTAAGGGCTTCAAATGCCAAAATCAATCCTTTGAATTGTACCTGAACCCAACAGGCAAGATGCAGAGGACCTACAACACAGGTGTAAATGACTGGTTTCCCCTGGCATCAATCATGCAGACTGTTCTACACCAGCTGTAGATTCCAGGAACCTCCAAAGGCCGCCTCACATATTATAGCAGACAGACTCAAATTATCTGAACCATGATGTAAATCAACCAAAAGTTCTGGGTTTATCGAACATATTCCTAAACCACAAAACTGCTGGAAAAAAAACAGGTACGGTAAATGCCCAACTTCTTTAGATTAAACCCACTGTAGTTACTGGTCAAAATGAAAGAAAAGCAGATAGGGATTATTTTGCAAAATCAGAGATACCTCAAATTTTAGTGAGGTTTCAGTGGAAGTTAAAAATGGAGTGGAGCAAGTGGCCTGTTTTAAGTTTCTGGGTGTTACCCTAAAAGAGGACCTGACCTGGGGTGCTCACATTGCAGCCCTGGTCAAAAGGGCCCAGCAGAGATTATACTAACTGAGGCTTCTCAGAAAACAATGAGTTAAAAAATGGCTGTAAGTCATATCTGTCATATGAAGATCGTACGGATTTGTCTTAGGGAATAACAATAATATTATAAATGTTAATGAGGATAGCAATCTTCCATTATTTGAGGGGCTGACCAAAGCATCTGTGGGCAGGACAAGTAGTAATGGGTGGAAACTCATTAAAGAGAGATCCAGTATAGAATTAAGGAGAAATTTCTTGGGAATGAGAACAATTAATCTTGCCTCCCGAAATTGTGGGTACTCCATGGAGGTTTTTAAGAAATTGGACAGCTATTTGTGCAGAATGATATAGGGTCTTCCTGATCAAGCTTTGAGTGCCCAAACACTAGACTCTTATTTCAAAAGACTTAAGACTTCAGCAAACGAAGTCAATCCCCTTCTGTTTCTTTGCTTCTCAAGAAAGGAAGTCTTCACAATGTTCTCTCAAATTTCTTGGATGCACATACCAGCGTTTCCAGATTAAACCTGCCCAACAAGTTAATCTGACCAAACATTCTAGGTATCACAGTCGTCTGAATAGCCTCGGGGCAGTCTTCCAGATTCTGCTGTCACTTTTCGATTCATGTCCAGGACAGTGAGGTCCATGTAGTGTTGCTCTTTTCCCCCCTGTATCCCCATTTCTTCCTTCTGTCAATCTCTCCACTGGGAGACATTGGGAGTGTCTGCAGTTCAAACTATCCATGCTCTTCTTTGTCAGGAGGCAAAGAACACCCAATTAATAAACTGATTAAAATGCATGTTAATTAATAAACAAACTGATTAAAATGCATGTTGCTGCAGGCTTAGCTTAACTGTACCATCGGCTTCATTCCCCATTTATTTATATTTATTTATATCCTGCCAACACGCCTTCCTCCTCCTATTTTCCCCACAAAAAACAACAACCCTGTGAGGTGGGTTGGGCAAAGAGTGTGTGACTGGCTCAAAGTCACCCAGCTGGCTTTCATGGTGGTAAGATGAGACTTGAACTCATGGCCTCCTGCTTTCTAACCTGATGCCTTAACCCAGTGGTCTTCAAACTTAGCAACCTTAAGACTTGTGGACTTCAACTCCCAGAATTCCCCTGCCTTAATCACTAGACCAAACTGGTTCTCAATCTTAGAATGAACACATCACATTTCAGAGTCTTTCCCATCTTGCTCAACTTTTTGAAACCGACCACCTTCTTCATTTTGAGTTTTATCTTGTGAAGTTCTAAAAAGGGTTCTTTCCCTCCCCCATCCTCCCAGGTCCTTTAGAAAGCTGGAAGAACCACTCTTTTAAGTTGCAGTTATTAACAACAATTAAAATTATGTTCGTGCTGGAGTTGGTTAACTTAATATTCCCCCTGTAGAATCAGCAATGGGATGAAAATACAGCCCAGTCGGAGAACCAGCATACAAGATTTCCTAGTTTATCTGCCTGATAATCAAGATATAACTTTCAAGTGACATTCAAGGATGGGCCAATGTTTGTGGCTGCATTCCAAAGGGCTAAGCGTTTGCACACTTTGCATTTCATGTGCTTTCCCACATGCTTTTAAAGTTAATATATGACTATCACCTTGTGGATCATGCCCTAGCTGCGTCCCCGCAGAGCAGAGTTGGCAAGATTTTGTTTTCCCAAATTATTCGGGCCTTGGCAAAAAGGAAAGATTGTAATGAAGGAAAGTCTGCCATTTCAGTTTATCTGCAGGGGCACAAATAAGCCTATCTGGGTTAGTGGTTTAACAAAAAAATCTTCTTTCTTTGAAATCAACTATTCAGCTGATCAATGTTAGCGAAAATATTTTAGTCTGATCTATGTCATATTCATTTAGTAAGAGGCAGCAGTTGCTTTGGCTGGTTTTTGGTCTTCTGTGTCTGTTCTTGGTTTTACTAAGATCTTACTAAAGTTTGTATTGGCATCATCAGTAGAATAAACAGTAGTCCTCACTTAATATTCACAATTGGGACTGGAAACACCATCGGTATGGAACGCTGTCATAAAGCGAGACATGTTAAAATTTTGCCTGACTCACAACATTGCTTTTTGTTGCAGTCATTTAGCAAACCACTTTGGTTTGATATGGGCAACATCATATGACCACAACTTGTGAATTACTGCCAACTTCCCCATTGGCATTGCCTACCAGAAGCTGGTAGCGAAGTTTGCAAATGTCAATCATGATTGACCTGTCTTATCCCTGATTCCGAGGGGGAAGCCAGCAGCTGACAGGGAGTGGGAGTGTGGTTCCATTGGCTGTGGAAGAAACTGGGGAAGGGCAAAGTCCGGCTGGGCAAAGCAGGGAGAGGTAGAGCAAGGCAGGGGGAATTCAGAAGGGAGCAACATAAGTTTGTGGCTTACAGGGGCGGAAAGGGCCCTGATTCCCTTCATTAGCTACAGCTGGGAACAGTGTTTAAAAAGGGAGGTTGCGCACAGCAAAGTTGTTGGGAGCAAATCGTGAATTATCTGGTATTGTCTGAGAGTTATCTGGGGTCCTGGTGTCTTCCCAACTGCATGTGTTTTATTGGCCTTTCAAATCTGTAATTCCTTCTCCTTTCCTGTCAAGTTAATTATTGCAGCCTGGTTTGTGTGGATTTTTATTTACAGTTTGTATGTATTTTGTTTTCAGACTGAATTTCCTCCACTTAAAGGCTGTTCTTGGGTGAGTTTTTTCTCCAGCCGAAGGTAACCTGGACATTGGGGGGCAAAGTTGGAGGTACTAAAGGGACTCTTCTTGCTTATATGTTGCCTTTGTGCCACGCCCCGGGTCATCACATGACCTCAAGACATTGCGGTTATAGCAAAGTTGTCAAGTTTTCAGGGACACTACAACAGGTGCAACTTTGAGGACTAGCTGTAACTTGACTTCTTTTTAGTGTTGTGGTAACTTCAGTCATTGAGTGAGCAGTTGGTAAACAAGGACTATATGTAGAAAGCTAGGAAACCATTTTATCATGCATTATGGCCAGTTTTCTGAGTCCATAGTGAATAGTAAAAACAAAAACTGGTCCAGCAATCAATCATTTGGTTGAGTATTTATAACGTAATTGTCATATCATGTAGCCCACTGAAGAGCCTTTTGCAACTTAAAGTGTGTCCCTTCCATCTCCATAGACACTATAGCTCATCTATCCTGAAGATCATTTGCAAGCTTGTCACATTCAAAGAATAACAAAATACTTTCTGTAGTACCTTGGGGGAAATAATTCAACCTATACTTAGTGTGTCCACTGACTTATACTGGATATACAGATAGTCCTTGCTTAATTTGAACTGGCGAGTCCATTGCTAAGCGATGCCATCATAAAGCAAAACATCACATGACTGAACTGACTTATGACAACAGTTCTGGTTGTGATTGTTGGCAAATCACCCAGGATTGCTAAGTGCAATGTCACATGACTACAGTTTGTGGCTTCCTGCCAGCTTCGCCGTGGCTTGTTGGAAGCTTCCTATGATCTTGTAACCACAGCCCACTGCAACTACTGTAAACATGCATCAGTTGCCAAGTGCCCAAATCATAATCACATGACTGCAGGAACATTGCAATGGCTGCAACTTCAAAAAATGGTCATAAGTCTCCCTTTTCCGTGCCATTGTATCTTTGAACAATCACTGAATGAATAGTTGTAAATGAGAACTACTTGTAATGTAATCTATAGCAAGATGACTAGCTAAAGGCTTTTATGTCAAGCTGTAATATAGTCTGATTTCGCCTTCAGATGTTGCATGAACCTCAGCCTATTAAGACTGCGTTGAAGCAAACATGTTTGGTATACTAGTAAGCCACAGGGTAGCTTAACAGGAGCACCGATATTGGTTGAAATCCATTTTCTATTCCATTTACTATATTACAGCCAGTCCAGCTTTGCAACCAACCTGACAGTTTGCTGCAGATACTTTTAGTTTTCAGGTGCATGCTTAAAAAAGGTATCTATTTCCAGATTTCTGGCATTGTATTCTGATTTTTCTAGCATAGGGCTAGGGAGAAGCCAAAAGCACTCAATTTACTTCTAATCTGAATCAGCAGGATTGCTGGCCAGTATAACAGGACTGTTAAAAAGAAAGAATGAGAAACATTTTAATGTGCTACCTGCTCATTTTCAGCTTGTGCAGGGAAAAAAAAAACCCAAGAGGGTCATGAACTGGTTTTACGGTAAACGGATAATATATTTCCTGCTGCTTCTCATTTGCTTTTTAAAAATATTCTTACTGGACTTCGAGTATAAAAAGGTCCATGCAGTAGGGGGGGAAAAAAAAGGCTCCCAAACTATGTCAAACTTTGTGATAGCACCTCCAGTTGGGAGCCCAGGATCTCAATGCTTAAGACCAGATACAGGTAGTCCTCAACTTACAACAGTTCATTTAGTGACCGTTCAAAATTACAATGGCATTGAAAAAGTGACTTATGACCGTTTTTCACACTTATGACTGCATCCCCATGGTTATGTGATCCAAGTTCAGACTCTTGACAACTGACTCATGTTTATGACGGTTGCAGAGTCCCGGGGTCATATGATCTCTTTTGTGACCTTCTGACAAGCAAAGTCAATGGAGGAGCTCGATTCTCTTAACACCCGTGTTACTAACTTAACACCTGTAGCAATTCACTTAACAACAGTGGCAAGATCGGTCGTAAAATGGGACAAAACTGCTAAATGTCTCATTTAGCAGCAGAAATTTTGGGCTCGGTTATGGTCGTAAGTTGAGGACTATCTGTAGCAACAGGCATGAACGATTGTATATTTATAGTAAGAATTATGAACAAGGCAAATAACCAAAGGGAATTTGGAAAATCTGTTTACTAATTGACTCATTCATAAGCAGTGGCAAGAGAGAATTCAAGAAGTTTGCCCTCAATTGTGGTCTGAGCCAAAAAAACAAGACTTAAGCATACAAACTAAGACTTTCCCTGAAGCTTTTCCCACAAGCAAATATTGTCTTAGATCAGACGTCTGAAGGTCTCTATATAAACTGACATCACTGCCTGATTTTACACTTCAGATCAATCTCCGAAAAAATGACCTTCATTTTTTCTACAACTCAAGTTTTGTGGCACCCAATTAAAGTGGGGCACGTAAGGTGAAGAACAAAACAAATGAACTGCAGTACAATATGAAAGAAGGAAAAAAGTGGCTTAAAAGACTGCTGTATCACTTTTGCATATTAAGCTCAAAAGAATATTTAGGGCTGGAAGCATCGTCTTCCTGGCCAACTTTCCTATTAAGGGTTATGAAATTTTAGCTGACGTACACACTGGCATCTGCCATTTGTTGCTGGCTGAACATTATGTATCTGCATCAAATATTAATTCCCTTATTAAGAAGTTTTGAGAATACCCATTTCAAAATGATAATGCAACACTGACTTTTTATAGCTGTATCCTTGTGTCTGCAGCTTATAAGGAAAAAAGCAACACTAACAAACAAGCCCTCTTAACCTGTATGGGGGGGAAAAATGTAACCATGTCCAAGATATGCTATTGTAACAATTGTGTAGAATAAGGCAAATTTAGCACTCTGGTTTGTAGCTTCCTCTTTTCTCACTCACCCAGGACTGCAGATACCTAGATAGGGATTGCAAAACATCCTCCAATCAATATATGGGGCAGCCCATTTCAGACTGTGGTGCCTCCTAGACATTATTTCTTAAAAGTAGGCAGCAAGTTTGTGGTCCAATATCAAATCAGGAATTGCCCTGGCCTATTACATGGAAAGAGCCTCCGTATCCACGAACTGAAATCAAATTTGAGTAAACAAACAAAAAAATCTGTGTCGCAATAGAAAACTGGTGGACCTGTAGCCTTCTAGATCGGGGTTTTGCAACCTTGGTAACTTAAAAATGGGGGTGGATTTCAACTCCCCAAATTCCCTAGCCAGTGTGATGTTGTTCAAAGAGAATTCCCAGCTGCCAGGAAAGTCAGTGAAGGAGGATTGCAGAACTGTTCTTAGAACCACATGTGGCTGCCAGCCTTTCTCCCTTCTTAATAGATGAGTAATTAAGGCAAGAAGTCCTTATTCCTTATGGTACACTCTGTATCTATGACAGAAACACCTGACCAAGGGAACAAATAACACATTTGAAACCTCTTTACCTGGACTGCCAACTTCATAGTTCTTCCAAACTACCAAATTGCCTGAATAAGATGTTCACTTTTAAATTCAACAGCCAAATTTTCTGTTGCAGAAATTTCCTGTTGTTTTTTTCTGGGTGCTCGGTCAGCTAGCAGTACCATACTATGCCTCTCTCAATCTAGCGAATTACTCTGAGCATTCTGAGCATTTCTGCTCCACAAACTCCCTTCATAGCTCACCTGTGGTTAACAGGAGGCATTTCCCTCTACTCATAACAGTAGAGAAGCCAAGTGCTAGATGTGTTGGCCATCTGTGCTACCGCACTCGATCCGGAGAATTCCACCAAATTTAGCCACATCGCTAAGTTGCTTCAACCGTTTCCAAAAACTCTTGTTCTGGCACTGTGTTTCAATTAGCAACTTTAATTTGTCTAATGGGAACACCTCTTTAGAAATTTATAATTATAAAAGCTTGATTCCCCAAATTACAAGCCATTCTGATTGTAAAACAAGCCACGGGAAAGGAGGTGCAGCATAATTATTAATGTAGTATCTAGGCTGATCCTTTCAGAAGATAATTTATAAAACTCTCAAAATAATAATCTTACAGGAAGGGGAAGAAATACCCAGCAAATTTTAGCTTATTGGAAGCCTGATGTCCTCCAGATGAAGGCATATGTTACTTGATGTGTTGGGTTTGTGTACTTCCTAGAATTTAGCTGCAACAGGAATTCAAAAAGTTGTAGTCATCAAACACTACAGAAGTGTAGCTCCACCAGTTCATCCTTCTCAAAGTAGCATTCCTAAACGATGGGTCATCATTTGATTCTTGGGACACACTTAATATTTGTGGAAGCCAGGAATTGGAATGGGAAGATAGGTCTGCCCTGTTTGTCCATCAATCTATCAGCTTTTATCCCACTCTAATCTTTTGGACTCTGTATGGTAAGCATATTTGAAAGCTGATAGGAATGAGAAATGATGTCATTCCATGTTACATAAAGAATGTAGTAATAATAATGCAATACACACCAGAAAGGGTTAACTTGAATACTGCATCAAAATAGAGGGACACTAAAAATCTAATCCAACAGGATGTCTCCTGCAAATCTTGTTTTGGCAAATAAAACAAAAACAAAAAGTCCTGATATGATAATACTTTGTGCAAGTTTTCTCACGATTGGCCACCTTCTCTAAAAAATCCATTTTTGACTGCTTTTATATATTTTAATCTGATCATATAGCAAACAAAGATGGCAAATTTCAACAGATTTAGTTTATTCAAGACGCCAAGGAGAACAATTCATTAGTCATGAGAATAAATCAAATAGCAGTATTTTTCAGGGGAAAAAAATATGCTAAAGATCAAGAGAATGAACTGACAGATTAAGCAGCAAATCTTGATTTTTGGCTGGTTTCTTACCAACATACTCTATACTCTTTATGTTCATGACTGCATTCCCATTCACGCTAGTAATACTATTACTAAATTTGCAGATGATACAACAGTGGTGGGACTCATCTCTGGGGGGCGGGGATGAGTCTGCCTACCGAGATGAGGTAGACTGGTTGCTATCCTGGTGTGGAGACAATAACTTGGTCCTCAACACCAATAAGACCAAGGAGCTTATAGTGGACTATAGAAAGAAAAGATCAGACACCCAGCCCTTGCTTATCAGTGGAGACTGAGTGGAGCAAGTGGCCAGTTTTAAGTTTCTGGGTGTTACCCTAAAAGAGGACCTGACCTGGGGTGCTCACATTGCAGCCCTGGTCAAAAGGGCCCAGCAGAGATTATACTAACTGGGGCTCCTCAGAAAACAACTGAATAAGAAACTGCTGGTGACCTTCTACCGCTGCACCACAGAGAGTATTTTAACTTACTGCATCTCTGTATGGTTTGCCAATTGCACAGTGGCAGATAGGAAAGCACTCCAGAGGGTTAATGTCATTGCCCAGAAGATCATTGGTTGCTTTCTCCCCTCTTTGGAAGAGCTTTATAGCTCCCACTGCCTTAAGGAAGTTCAAAATATTCTCAAAGATCCATCTCATCCTGGGAACCTTTTTTGGGGGGAACGATTACCATCTGGCAGACGGTACAGAATAATAAAAAGGACAAATAGGCTGTAAAACAGCTTCTATCCCAGGGCAGTAGCTCTGTTGAATTCTACTGTATAGTGCAGTGTTGGTGTGGTGTTGGGATTTTCAATTCAATGTGTGGAATGTGAAGGGTGTGTGTTTGTGTTTATTTTCATGGCCATGATGTACACTGAAAAAGGTGTATGATTTCATTGTATAAGGTGCAATGACAATAAAGTAAACTAACATTGCAATACTGTAGGATACCACATATTTAGTATGTATTCCTCAATCACCATGTATTACAGAAAGCTTAATGCAAAAGCACAAGCCAAAAACATCCTGCTTCTACTGTCTCCTCAGATGATCTTATCAGTTTATCTGGTTCATTAATCCTTCTCCTTCATTAGATGGAGCTATAAATGCTGGCATCCCTAAAAATATGTCATAATAATCATTTCTGAAGACGAGTGCAAGACAAAATGCTTTCCTCAACCATATGCTCTTGACCATGCTGTTTGAAAAGATAATTCAAGACTTATGGACTGGTGAACACAATACTGATGCTTGCATATTTGATGTACGATATTTCCAAATAGCACTACAAAAATTCCTGCCCAAGATCAAGAAAACAATGTTGTTGACACTAATAATACTGTGTTGGACGCATCTGAATCAGTAGAACAAATTTTCCTATGAGAAAATCAGATTGTGGAAAGTTCATCTTCTCCCATTCCCTTTCAACTCCAACTGTCATTGTCCTAATCCTTCAACACTACTACATGAGTCAGCAACCCTTACGGCACATAAACGTTTCTCATAACATGATTCATTGTCAAAAGCTGGGCAGGCAACCCCACAGATTAGTGGGAGAGGGAAAGGAAAAGCAGGTTGTAGTATGTTTTGTGTCCCCAGTGAGTAAAATTAAATCCAAAAGATGGCCACACCAGCAGATTTTAAGATTTTGGGGTGGGGCAAGAGGGACAGGAAGAGAGATGCAATAGGAAGAATGTGGGTAGAGACAAAGAAAAAAAATGAAGGTTTATATGTTTTGGCATAATACTGAGCATTAATCCACCTATGTTTCTATGATGTGTATTATAATATACAAGGAGACATGGCTGCCAGATTAATAATCAAACTAGATCACCAACTGGTTAAAATTCAAGTCACGCTATCAAAAGTGATTTCCTAGTTTGTAAAAGTACCTAGGTGTGTCAGTTATTCTATTCCAGTTATAGGAAAGCAGACAAACACCTATACAGTATTAGTCAAGTACTTTCTGAAAATAATCCACTTCCTCTGATGACTCAAGTTTAACATGGCAATCCTGTCAATCAGCAGCACCTTACATGATTTGCTTCCACAAGAGGCTACAATATTGCAAGAGACAACAAACGAAGCCCAAACAAGCCAGACTGATGATTTGCTATCAAGTTGGTGTGGACTGTTAATGCCCACACAGATTTTCTTTTGAAAAACCTTACCCATTTCCCCGACCTAATCTTTCAAGCCTTCCAAAAGTGAACTCAGTTCCTTTATAATGGAGTCCATCTACTTTGCAAGCCAGGTTTATATTAAGACAAGGGGGAGATGTTTTTAAGGACAGGGATAAAGAACCTGCAGCCCACAGAAAGAAACTGAACTTCAAACTACAAAATATAAATAAACCCATCCAGTGGAAAAGGTATCAAGAGTT
The DNA here is from genome assembly GCA_004319985.1 of Emydocephalus ijimae. Taxonomy (NCBI): domain Eukaryota; kingdom Metazoa; phylum Chordata; class Lepidosauria; order Squamata; family Elapidae; genus Emydocephalus; species Emydocephalus ijimae. The sequence continues at coordinate 43,921 of BHEV01008136.1, forward strand.
GCAAGCCAGTAACTTCTGAAGAGCCAGAAGTTCCCAACCAGATATAAAAGAAATTTAAAAAAAATATTTCCAAGTGACCAATGAGCAAAGACAACTTCTATAGATCAGTAAAAGTTCCGTTTATTTCTGACTATAAAACTTCGTAACTTTTCTCTTGCAATTTCCCTTATCTGTCTTCCTGAGCATTGGGTAGGCTAGAAAGTCTGGTACAAGAAAGGACAGTTTCAATCAGGCAATTGGGTAACAGCACTACCTAAATGGAAATATATATACATCCCTATCTCTCTCTCTATATGCATACACACACATCATGTAGCTCTGATAAGACCTTTTTACCTTTGCTTCAAAACCAACTATAAAACAAGGTTTTCTGAGATCTCCCCATTGGGTCATTTAAAGCTACCCTCTCTCCCTGCACCTTATCAAGGTTTAAGCCTTGTTTAAGGTGGGCCTATGTTCACAGCATTGCATTTTGAAAGAGGGAAGGAAAATCCCATGATGGGGTTTTTTGGGGGGGGGGGTACGGGAAAGAAATAAACATGTTCCTGGCTAAACCAGGCTGCCCTGCCCGCCAGTTCTTGTAAAAGCCAAAAGGTAAATTAAATGAACCGGGGGAGCCCCAAAGGAGCAGGCGATGCCAGTGTGACCAACCGCCACTGATGTCTGATTTCCCACCCGGTCAAGGAAGCCCAAGGAGCTGAGCCGGGAAAAGCAAAGCTGGGTCAAACCCAGCCAGGGGGAAGGGCCCCCCCCCCATCTCTGTTTGCAAGGCGCTCAGCCGCAGACACCCCATTTCACCCAAGGCGCCTCCAGGGCAACATTTTCGGGAGGGAAAAGGAGCCAGTGCAAGCTGGAAGAGGCGCACCCTGCCCAACCTTGGGGGGGGACCTCCGGCTCCAGCCACCCCCCATTTTCCCAAAGCCCCAGGGTGGGAACTAACCAAGGAGAGAAGCAACTTGGCATGAAGGGAGAACATTTCCAATTCAAAGGGAGAACAATTCAGCACCCTTCAGAAACAAACTGTAGGTGCTTCAAGCCCCGGAAGGCTTTTTAAAGAGGAGACTGGACCAGCCCCCTGTCTTGAAAAGGTAACAGGATCTCCTCCTGCTTGAGCAAGGGGGAGGGCAGGGGGGGCTGGACTAGAAGACCTCCAAGGTCCCTCCCAAGCTCTCCAGTCGGCTCGAAAGCGCCTGTGGGGCGTTGGGAGGCATCGTGGCGCCTCCACGCATCCCGGTGGGTCTCCTCGAGAAGGCAGGCGGGCTCGCCCTTCCCCAAAGCCACGCGCAACGAGTGGGGAGGTGGGGGGGTTTCAAGCGCCTCCGGGACCGGCCGGAGAAGCGCTGCGGGGAGGCGCAGCGCCATCCTGAGCTCTGCGCGTTATCCAACGCAAAGGGGGGGTCCTTCTCCCCGCCCGCCCCCCCCCGCGAGGCCTACTGTCGTCCAATGAATGAAGCCGCCGCCGCCGCCGCCTCCTCCCTTACCAAGTCTCTGACGATCTTCACCATGGTGGCAGCCTCCGGTTGTTCGCTTATAACGCTGTCCTCTTCTGCCCCTGCCGCCGCCTCTGCCTCTGGCGCCGCCGCCGCCGCTGCTGCTGCCGCTGCCGCTGCTTCTTCTGGCGCCGCCTCTGCTGCTGCTGCTGCTGCTACTACTACGAGTGGTGGGAGTGCAACTGGCGGCGGCGGCGGTAGTAGTGGTGGTGGTGCCTCCGCCTCCGTCACCGTCACTGCCTCCGCCTCCTTCTTTTTCTTCGGCTTCTTCTTCTTCTTCTTCTTCTTCTCCTCAGTGGCTGCAGAGCGACTCTCATTAGCGCCGCCTTCCTGCATCTTCTTATGTAGTGCGGACGCCAGACCAGGAAAACGGTCTGCGCAGGCGCCGGCCGCTGGGCGGAGGCCATTTGCGCAGGCGCATATGTCTTTCTTCGCCTTCTCTTCACCCCCCCTCCAATCCTCCCGCCTTTTCACGCTCCCCCCCCCCCAAGAAAAGAGTAGCTTTCGATGTGGGGGCGGAAGGAGGTCTCGTTCCCAAGCGGGACGCCTCGGTTGCCTCTTCCGGTTTTGCCAGAAAAGGGGAATTGGCTTCATCCTTTAAAAAAAAAAATGCCTTCGGCTCAGTGAGGAATAAGCGCACCCAATTGTGCCTACTGTCCCTGTCCTATTGTTTCTTTTTATTTTTCTTATAAGTATCTATCTCATGTATTCAAAACTATGTTTATTCTTATACCTGTTGTCTTGTAAGCGATTGACAAATCAAATAAAGACTAAAAATACAAAAAAAAAAAAGCTTTGCTTCCCCGGGCGGTTAGTTTCTTGGAACGTAAATGGAGGAAACGGGCTTGGAGGTGGTCAGTTTCCACCCTTTTGGACGCTTCGGCCATGCTGCCCGGGGCTAAATGGCCACCACTTCGACCGTATTTGGAGCTCGACTCCCTTCCAGTATTTCTTTTCCCCTCACGAAATCAGCTGCAGCCTGGCTGCTTAACGGGGGGAGGGGGAAGAACACCCAAAGGGAAGCGTTTCTTTTTCTTTTGCTTCTTCTCCTTCCTCCCTTCTCTCGCTCCCCACCGTTTTCCTATTTACGTTTGCATTTGGTAATCTTATTTTATTTTAGAACTCCATAAAAAGGTTAAAAACTGCAGATGGGGGACGGGTACAAGTTACAGGCTTTCCAGCGATGCAGTCCCGCGGCGCAGCATTATTGTGAATTCAGAAATCCGCTTTAAAAAATTTTTTTTTAAAAAAAACTTCAAATGACTTTTAAGGCCACAGACTCAATAGCCGCTGCAGAGCTTCCATCCCGCCGCCCCAAGCAAAACAAGCCCCTCTTTCCCGATTCCCTTGGGAGCAAACGAGACGACCAATAGTTGTTTCCGCGGCTTTGTTCTTCCCGAGCCCTTTCACTTTTGAAGAGTTTCCTAGTGTTGAACCGTAACCCAGATCCAAAGTTTTTCCAAGTGGTGAAAAACGTACGTTTTGAAGATGGGACAGGTGCAGGGGAGGGGGTTTGGAAAGCAAGACAGCTTTACAAGTTAGGGGAGTTGAAGAATGCCAAAGCAATAAAATGCAACAGGTCTCCCTGTCGAGCTTTTGTAAAGTTATAGCATTGGAATCGGTCAGTCTTTGCAATTCAAGTGAGTGGATATCAGTCTGCAACCTTAGTTTTGGATATCATTGCCCCCCTCCCAAGTGAGGTTGATCAAGAGTGGGGAAAAATAGCTTCTACTCCCCCCCTTTTCATTTATTTTAAAATCCACACTTACAAATATGGTAGGAATTGCAATGCAAATGGATCACAGAGTGCAATACACTTGGTGCAATATATCCAGAGTCATTAAAACGTGCATAGAATAAAGGTGACCCATTTCTTTTCCAAGCAAACTTTCCCTAGTTGCTTGTGTATAACAGTTAGTGCAAAACTAGTAAACTGCAGCGATGGTGATAGCTGGGATGAAAGATGGAGCCCTTTTAGAAAACGGTTGGCTCAGTTGCCAAAGGTGGCTACAGCAAGCACTCCCCATTCAAAGTGACAGACATCAGCTTCAAAGAAAGCATGAAGGGAAAACTGAATGATTGACGTATCTCAGGTTTATTCCAGAGTATTCAGGAAGTGGCATGTTTCAAAGGCAGTGTGAAAAATAATGGCTTGGGTCTTAAACTCTTTTTTTTTAATGTTTTCTTTTTTTATATAATACCTCCAGTTGTCTTTGTCTATCAAAAATCTAAAGGTTATAAAAATTAAGATTGTAGGAACAACTGTGTGATTGAAGCCCTGCTCCCTTTTTTCTCAAACCACCAATTCCTTCCCTCTATTTTGCCAGCTGGGCATTTCCCAACTTTAAAGGGTTTCTTTTAAATGGGAGGGCGATTGAGATTCCACATCCAACCTATAATTTACACACCATGCTCAAGCTATTTATTTAATTCTGGCATAGCATGAGGTGTAAATTCAGACACTGAATAAACCATGGTTTAACCATCAGGGTTTAGCATAAGGCATAAATTCAGTGCAATTATAAACAGTCTGATCCATCACCTTAGAAGAGCACTAGATTGTAATCGGTAGACATTTCTAAATAAAAGTATCTGATCCTCTGAAACAAGAACAAGTATCAATGACCACAGTTAGTTTGGCTTTTGAATATATACGTGCATGTACCAAGGCAAAATCCCTTTGTATCTTCAGATTTGTTTTGGGAAGTCCCCCCATTGCTCTAGAACCAGGTCTGAAAATAGTTGCATACTCAAAGGAGGAAGAGAAACTAAAAGTCCCACTGCATGAATAGACCCTTGTTCATAATGCAGTGGGTTCAGATGCTTGGAAAAGTATCGGCACACTCCAAAACCAACTGGGAGAATACCCTTTTTAGTGCTATTTTTGTCCATACATACATGGCTGTTTTTAAAAAAATATTGATTCCAATAAACACACATCTAGCAAAATGTGAGAAGAATACCTGGAGTACTCTTGCAGTCACTGTGACAAGGATCATTTTATTTGTTGAGTGAACAATTCTATCTTACCCATTAATCAGTTCTTCAAATGTCCTTTCCAATCATTTGTATACCATATTTAGTATAAGGAAATTTCACAGAAAACTCAAAAGCTTTTGCTCACTTATCGATCTGACCCAAACATTGATGCAGTATTGGTCTGGAAATAAGAAAATGTATGAGCCTTGTTGCATTTAGTGGCTTGGTTCATTTTTCTTACTAAGGCAGGGTTGTCCAACTTAGCAACTTTTAAGACTTGTGGACTTCCAATTCCCAGAATTTCCCAGGCAGCAGGGCTGCTGGCTGGCTGGGAGTTGAAATCCACAAATCTTAAAGTTGCCAAGGTTAGACATTCCTGTATTAAGGTATGATTTGTTATTGGAATAAACCAACTGCAGAAATTGACTTCTAAATTGATGTTCTGAATCCTACTCAGATTCAGTGCACTGTATGAACTAGACAACTACTATTGTTAAGATGATTTAACAAAAATATCTCTCTAGAGTCCTCGTCAACATGTCTCCTCATCTTGGAGAGTCACTTGTGAACCAGCCAGGTCAACTCAACCCAACCTACTTCATGGTTATTGTGAGAAAAGTAGAATGATTAAGTGTTTTGTTCACCCCTTGAGCTTCTGGAGGAAAGACAGGATATAAATCTAACAAATATATTATTTTTGGCTACATATACATGTATAATTACTAGAGAAACCTATTATACCTACCATTCAAGTTTACCATGAGTGTATAAACTGGAAACACAGTCAAGTAAACTTTGAAAAATGGAGTATAAGATCTTGAAAGTATTGGTGCTAATTATGGACTCTTGTGTTTACTGATTGATTGATCTGTTACAGAGGTATTGAAGGTTAGCCATATTCATTTCAGAATCTATATGAACATAAACATGTTACCATAGATATATTTATGGCTATCAAAGTTCATCTCACCAAGTGAATTTTGAAAAGGATTTCCATGCAATAAGCTCAACTGCATATTAAGCTTAATTATAGTTAACTGAATCAACTACAGTTAATTGAATTTACACTATAAAAGTTCAATTCAGATTGGAAAGGAACGTTTGAAAGGTTCAAAATAAAGCAATAGGAGTGGAAACGAATGTTTGAACAGACACCATACTGGAATGTCCCATTCTTCCCCCTAGTCTGTGCCCAATCTCTCCAGCCCATGTCATTCTTGGGTGTTGGTAGTTTTTAGAACAAAATTTTTCAAGCCCGAAGCAATTCAACATGTCCAGGATAAGAAATAGCTGGTGTTGGGAAGATGAATCATCACTGCACCACCCTAAGCTACTTCTGTATTAGAATTTATTTCCAGAAACTAGCTAAGCACTGGGATTTATGTTTGGAAACCACCAAGTTGCTTCTGGAGTGATACAGGATGGAAAGAGAACAGAATGCTCTGAACCAGTGTATTCCGTTTCTGAATGTGCAAATGCACACATTTGCTGAAAGCAATAATTTAGTGGCTGATTTAATGGCTACAGGATGATTTTGTGGTTTGTTTGGTTTGATTGTGGCTTAAGGCACCTTTTTTCCCCCTGGAGGGATGGCATCTTGGCCTTTGAGGAAGTGCTGATAGCCATAGTCCAAAAAGCAATTGAAGGGGCCCCCAGGAAAAATCCGGATTTGTTTTGTTTTGGTATCAATTAAGTGCAATTCAACTGAAATGCAGTAAATGTGATTACTCTCCAATGATATGTTAAATAATTTTCTTTTTTAAAAAAAAATACAAATACCCCTGAGTTCTGCATCCAAGCCTCGAAGAGAATATGTGTGTCACTGTGAATGTCTGCTTAACATATTAGGTAAGCCAAATATCAGCCTTTCCTCAATTTTTACACGAATTTGTGCACTGTTTTATAGCTTGTTCTTTTTCTTGCCCGAGTCCCCCTTCATGCCAGGTTTTTATTTCTCCACTGTTCTATTTTCAGGAAGGGAGAACCAGCATTTCCCCATTTTCCCTCTACCCATTTTATAAAACATTTTATATATTCCACCATGCTGCCTTGTTCACCACATTCCTAGGACACCTCTGTATATTCCAGCTCTGCTAAAGCTTGCAAAAAAGCATGCTCTCTCTTCCAGCTGTTCAGCCACAATTCTCATCTTTCTGCCAAGGATAATTGCTGTCAACACCTGAACAATTAAAAGCTTGAGTTCTGTTACACAGAAGAGTCTGTGCACTGTTTTATAGCTTGTTCTTTCTCTTGCCCGAGTCCTCCTTCATGCCAGGTTTTTCTTTGGTGCTGCAATCAAGAGTCCATGGACATGGAATTGCATTACACATTTTGGCAAAAGGAGAAGAGGATAGCAGAGGATGAGATAGTGGTCACTGGCACAATGAACATGAATTTGGGCAAGCTCTGGGAGACAGTGAAGGACAGTGAGATGAGGCATGCTATATAGTTCATGGGATTGTAAAGAGTTGGACACAACTTAGGTACTGAATAAAAGTGGGGATAAATGATACCTCTTGGACACTGCACCTGTAAGATGCTGCATAAAAGGACATCTTCTCCCATTTCCTTCTTAGGGCACAGCATAAAATACCCATGACTCCCTCTGGTGCATTGCCATGTTAAGGAATGGTAATAGCGTAAATTTAAATTTGAACAGAATAAAGGTAAAGGTTCCTCTCACACATATTTTCCAACTCTAGTAGACATTGCTCATCTCTGTTACAAAGCCGAAGAGCCAGCGCTGTCCGAAGATGTCTCCATGGTCATGTGGCTGGCATAACTAAATGCCGAATGTGCACGGAATGCTGTTACCTTCCCATCAAAGTGGTCCCTATTTTTCTAGTTGCAATTTTACATGCTTTCAAACTGCTAGGTTGGCAGAAGCTGGGACAAATAACGGGAGCTCACTCCATTATGTGGTGCTGGGGAATTGAACTGCCGACCTTTCTGATCAACAAGCTCAGCGCTATTAGCCACTGCATCCTCTTGAACAGAATATAATTTTAGTAATATAATATGACTAAAAATGGAATTAGAACTCCAGGAATCCTAAATTTATCTACAGGTAAAGATAAGTTACAACCCCAAATCAGCCCAAAATTTCTATTGCTGAGCAAGGCAGTTGTTAAGTGAATTTTGGCCCAGCTTACAACCTTTCCTGCCACAGTTGTTAAGCAAAACATAACAGTTGTTGATTGCCGGTTGTTAAGTGAATCTGGCTTCCCCATTGACTTTGCTTGTTAAAAGGTTGCAAAAGGGGATCACGTGACCTCTGGACACTGCAACCATCATAAACATATCCCAGTTTCCAAACATCCAAATTTTGATGACATGCTCAAGGTGGATGCTGCAACTATTGTAAATGTGAAAAAACGGCTGTAAGTCACTTTTTTCCCCAATGCCGTTGTCACTTTGAATGGTTGTAAGTTGAGGAATACCTGTACTAAATTGCTCTGCATATAAAGGCAGTGTCAAGAGCCAAAATTAGAATTAGAAAACTAATTTACATAGTCAATTGTTTCACACTATTAAAACATCTTGAGGAAATATATTTGGGAGAGAGAGAGAGAGGGAGGGAGGGAGAGAGAGAGAGAGCACTAGAGCTCAAATAAACAAATTTATCAAGAAAAGATAAGGAAACCACAATGCAAAATTTTGAAAGAAAAAGCCAAAGTCCAGTTGCCTCCTGAAAAAAGCACCTTTGGCACTCCCTGTCAGACAGAGGAAGGAATTATTCAACTCCACTGTGCAGGTACTCATGGATCCTCTTGGGTCTCGGAAGTAACTTGGAGTTATTCTTGAAACTCTGATGCATGTTTATTACACTTCTTGATAATCTCTGACAGAGGTGGTGGTGCAGCTACTTTGATCCTTCTGGATCAATCAGGCTGCCTTTGATTCCATCAATCATGATATCTGGACCAATTTCTGGACTTAGGAGTTGAGGGGGTCTGTGTTGTGGTAGATCTAGTTAGTGCTGGTAAGGGAATTTAGCCTAAACCAAGCGTAGCAACTTCAAAACTTCTCGATTTCAACTCCATGCTGACTGGGGAATTCTGGGAGTGGAAGTCCAGAAGTCTTAAAGTTGGATCCAAAATTGGATACCCCTGCCCTAAACCATTTCTTTGAGAAGTTCCTCATGACTCTCAACTCTCTGTTCATGAAGCCACTAGGTGAAGTTGTTGATCAATATGTGCTTAAGTACCGTGTATGTTCTGATGATATTCAGCCATTCATTCATCATTCGTTCGTTCATTCATTCATTTCAATTTAGGAACCATCCACCTCCCTCTCTCCCTACTTCATGTTGACTAAGTGATGTTGTTAAGATTCTTGCCCAGTGTCTGGAGGCTATGTAGATCTGGGTAGACTTCTGCTTAACCCTAACAAAATTGAATGGCTGTGGATTTAAGGCCTCTTGGATCTAAGGTCCCTCTATCTTTCATTCTGGATGGGTCTATCACAGTATCCTTAGTGAAATCCGTGATGGTAAAGAAGTGCAGTGCACAGGACCTGCAGTAATGACGGATCCATATATCATGATTTACTTAATAATAACCTGATTAAGCTACATTGAATTAAGCCAGAAATTGTGATCACAAACTCAGCAACTTAATTTACATGATAGACTAATCCCAAACCAAGCAAATGTGCAAACACAACCAGTGTTTTTTATTGTGCAACTTGCTGGCCTGAATTGTGGAATTTTCTTAGAGGTCCAAGTGGTCGCATCCTTTAGTTGTGGCTTGTTTGTTCATTCCCCACCTCCCAAAGAAAGACCATTGAAAAGGGTGGGAACCCCCCCCTCCCCAAATGCTGCAGAATTCATTTTATTTGATAATTGAGACCATCCTTCCCCAGTCTGGTTATTCTCCCAGTATAATAGACTTCAATTCCCAGAATTCCTCACAGGCACAGCAATTGATGCGAATTCTGGGAATTATTTACCATACATTCAAAGGACACATTTTTCTTGGCATCTCTTCCCCCTTAGCTATGCCACAGTAATTGAGGCAGGATCTACTGTTAGTCAGAGAGTGGTGCAATTGCTTTTGAATAGACTGTGATGCAAACTAAGAGAAAGGAAATAAGCAGGAGAGATGGAAAAAAAAAGCAATTAGTTTTGAATAAAGATGTGAGAGAGGGATACACATTAGGATTGTAAATTCATTTTGCCTCCAGGAATATTGAAAACAGATGTGAGAATACAAGTTTTATGTTTTTTTTAAGGCAGATTTCCCGCCTTTCAAGAATATATTTACAAGAAGGGGGGGGGATCTCTCTGCATTGAAATCTACCTAGCAGAGGGGATAGCTCTGGGTTTTAATTGTATTACAGGCTTCTTTGCTCCTAATGCCCAGAAAGGGAGGAGGGGAAAAAACTGCTGTGTAATGATGAGCAGGAAGTTTTGCAAACACACAGTCCTCCACATCCAGGGTTGTTGTACATTTCCCTCCCTGCTCTGCCTCCTCTGACTCACTGCATTATTGGCACCACTGTCAACAACAGTCTTCATGGAAAATATTCCACTGGGTTTATTATGTTAAGTAGGTTCAGATGAAGCTCATGTCGCCATGACAGCTAAGTATTTTTTTTTCTCGGAACCACCAAGTGCTGGGAACTCATGTGTGGAGTAAAAAAAGAACAAGACACACATAAGTTCCTTCCTCTTTTCATCTGCTATTGTCCAAACAAAACATAGTCTTCCTAAACTAAAGTAACATGCATTAGTACATACATTTTAAATGGCCCCTTGTTCTTTTTTTGTTTTAATTATTTTTGATCACAGTGCCAAAATAATAAACTTGTGTTGGCCAGTTCTAAACACCCAGAAGGAAAAGTTATACAACATGCCTCATTTTATTGGGCTTTGCAAATATTGCTTTTTTTTACAAGTCTCTCCAACAGGAAAATGGTTACAACTTGCTAAAAGTTCAGATGATTAGCATATTTTTTTAGCTATAAAGTATTTTTAAATTAAGGTGTGTACTTCCCCCTCCCCCAGGCTTAATGCTATTGTTTTATTGTGGTGGTCTGGATCTATCCAATAGCATCTCCAAGGTATGTCTGTATTAAATTTAGGTTGTTTCTGAATAAAGCATGTAGAACAATGTTAACCTTATCTCTTAAACCTGACTATGTTTACTCAGATCCACCTTATCTTATATCCTAGCAAGCGAGCTTAGGGTTACAATTTCAAAATGCTTTGATTGATGCATGTGCAAATGCCTCTTGAACTCCCAGAGAAAAGACAGGATGAAAGTCTAAGAAATAAATCAAAATATGCACAGACACACACAGATACAACTTATAAAAGTGTTCGCAATTTGCAAATGCAGACAAGCGCAGATGAGGTGAGTTTTGACCCTTAAAGCAGCTGAGCCTTTCACAATGTGGTCCCATTGTCATTTGCACAAGTTGTAACTATGAACTATGAATATGTCCCATGTGAACATTTTTAGGAGCCTGAACTGTATGAAAATACAGGAAGTCAGCCTTTTAACTAATGAATGCGCATAACTTCAAAGAAATAATTATAATCTACCTCAGGACTTTAGTTCTTTTAAAGAACATTTGCTTTTATGTAGGTTTGCATCCCAACTTTTTTATTCCTACAGATAACTCAAGGCGGGAAACACACACCTTCCTCCTCCTATTTTCCCTACAATAACCACCCTGTGAAGTGGATTGGGCTGAGAGAGTGTGGCTTTCATCCAGCTGGCTTTCATGGCTATGGTGGACCTTGAACTCACGTTCTCTTGCTTTCTAGATTAATGCCTTAACCACTAGACCAAGTATGTGTATCCTTGCATTTTCAGCAAGAATAGGTGGGTTGAAATAGGGGTGAGACAAAGTAATCTTTGACTGTTTGCAAATTGACCAAAGATTAATTCCTCCATTAAACATATCCTGCCTTTTGGTGGGGTTGCGGGAGTGGGCAGAGCTAGTACACCATATCCTTTGGTTCTTGGTCAAGTGAGTATATACTGTACCCTTTTGTTAAACTTCAACAGCCACTGTGGCATATATTCAATGTAATTAACCAATTTGTTGGTATTGTACAGCAGTGTTTCTCAATCCCAGCATCTTTAAGATGGGTGGATTTCAATTCCTGGCATCACATCAGAAGGAGAAGGAAAATCAGAGTTAGGAAAAGGAGAATAAACAAATACGTTTCAAAATTAACTTTGCCTCAATTCATAATTTTAGAACTTTTAAAAATCACACTAAACACACTCCTTTTTCTTAGCTCTTTCTTTTTTTGTGTCTTCCTAGCTTTCCTTTTTGCTTCACTTTCTCTCTTTCTGATGCTGCATTCTACTTTCAGCCTGGAGCTCACTGGATGATGGTTGGGTTTCAACCTAACTCCTTCCAACTTTGCTTGAAATAACCCCTTTTGTTCTGTACCTTCATTTGCATTCTTTAAACCCCGCGTTTTGATTGGTCAAAGCGCGGGGTGATCTGATTGGTTTAGTGAGCCACACTGATTGGCCCACTAAGAATCTCCCGCGATTGGCGGATACGAATCGCGGGAGATTCAAAGTGGTGCCATTGGCCGCGGCCGCGGCGGCTTGAGAATAAAAAGCCGCAAGTTTTTCCTTGGAGCAGATCGGTTCCAGGGGCTTAAATAAAGAGCTGAAACCCTAGTCACTGCCTCCTGGTCTCCTTGCCGAACAGACACGACACTGGCGACGAGGATGGGATCCCAAGGCTGAACCCTATCGAGCACGTGTCCGCCGGAAGCAAGACCGACGAGATGGCCAGCATCGCACTGCCCGCACTCTTCAACCCCGCTAGCAAGGACTGGGAATCCTACACGGACAGATTCCTCATGTTCCTCGAATGCAGCAACATGAAGGATGCCACCGGGCCGAAAAAACGAGCCGTTTTCCTGACACGCTGCGGGCCCGCAGTGTTCAAGATGGCGAAAGCCCTCGCGAAACCCGCCTACGTCAAAGCGATGGACTGGGACGACCTTGAGCCCTTGCTCCGCAACCACTACGCCCCCGCCGTGCCCACCCTCATCAGGCGGCACGACTTCTACCGGTGGGACCAGAGATCGGGCGAAAGCATCAGCGACTTTGTTGCCAAGTTGCGGAACCTAGGAGGCATGTGCGGATTCTCCGACATGGACGAGGCCCTATGGGACCGAGTCGTGCTCGGACTTCGGGATCCAGTCCTCCAGAGCCAACTGATGGCCAAAGGTGACATCGCCCTCACCGACGCCATCGTTGAAGCCACCGCAGCCAAGGCTACCCGGAAGTCAGAGAACCGCATGCAGAGATCGGATGCCGGGGACCGCACTGCGACCACCGACTCGGGACAGGCAACCGAGGCCCAACTGGAAGCAAGTCACCACGAGACCACCACCCACCATGGGGAATTCCACTCCGCCTCCGACACCTCGGACGAGGAGGAAGAGATCCACCGGCTCCAGGCGGGACGCGACCAGCGCAACTGAGGGGGTCGTAAGTCAGGGACCACATGTGCCGGTTGCGGAGGCGACCACCCGAGATCGGAGTGCCGTTTCTTCGATGCAGTCTGCCGGCATTGCGACAAAAAGGGCCACATCGCCCACGTCTGCCGACTAAAGAAAGCCTACAGCTCCAGACAGCGGGACCACAGAGAGCGGAGACGGGACAGCACACCCCCCAGAGCCAGGGATCGCCCAGCTGACAGCTGATGGGACCGGAGTGGGCAAACCCGACGAGGTGGAGAGACCTGGTGGAAGGAGGAAACCCACCAGATGGTCATCATCGGCCACGCATCAACCACCGACGCCCGAAAAGTCTACGTGGAGGTAGGCATCGAAGGCGAGCCATGCAGGATGGAGGTGGATTCCGGGTCCTACCTCCCCATGGTCGCCTGGCAAGAAATCAAACGTTTGGTGCCTACCATCCAGAAGAAGGGACTGGAGAACCAGAGACTAATCATCAAAGACTACCAGGGAAACCACATCCCGGTAGTCGGAACCGGACAATTCAAAGTAATATTTAAGGGCCGCACGGCAAACCTTCCCCTAACAATCGTGGACCGAGACCGGCCCAGCCTTTTGGGACTGCAATGGTTCGTGCCGCTCGGCATCGAAGTCACGGGCATCAACCACATCGCTGAGACCGATTGGGAGCAGCAACTGGCACAGGACTTCCAGGAAGTGTTCGACGGCACCCTAGGCGAGTACCGAGGGCCCCCCATCTCCTTCAGCCTAGACCCTAACATTCCCCCGAGACGCCTAAAACCACGGCAGGTACCTTTTGCACTCCGGCCAAAAATTGACGAGCAAATTGACAAGCTCGTCAAGCAAGGGGTCCTACAATCAATTGATCATGCCCGGTGGGNTTTTCCGATGTAACCGACTCCAGTTTGGAGTCGGCATGGCGCCTGGAATTTTCCAGAGCCTCATGGAGAGACTCTTGCAAGGCATCAAGGGGGTGGTGGTCTACTTCAATGATATGCTGGTGTCGGCAACCAACCAGCGAGAACTAGAGGGTCGGCTAAGGGAGGTGTTAACCAAATTCAAGGAAACCGGGCTAAAAGTGAAGAGGGAAAAGTGCCAACTTTACACAGAGCAGGTCGAGTTCCTGGGATACCTCCTNAATGAGACCCTACCACTCGCCGTCACATGCGACGCCTCACCCTTCGGCATCGGTGCCATCCTCAGCCACACAATCCCAGATGGAAGAGAAGCGCCCATCGCCTTCTTCTCCAGGACGTTCACCAAACCAGAGAGGAACTATAGCCAGCTGGACAAGGAGGCCCTAGCCATCGTCGCAGCAGTGAAGAGGTTCCACGAGTACCTCTACGGCTGCACCTTCACAATCATCACAGACCACAAGCCGTTTCTGGGCATCCTGGCAGGAAACCGGGCCACCCCGAACATTTTATCTCCCAGGATGACAAGGTGGTCCGAATTCCTTGCCGCCTACAACTACCGGCTCACACACTGACCCAGTAAGACTATTACACATGCAGACCCTTTGAGCCGCTCACCACTACCCAACCTAGACACCGACCCAGCACCCACAACGAGCACCCTCAGCATAGAGACTCTGCCCGATCTACCCATAACCGTGCCAGACATTGCCCGAGAAACCAATAAAGACAAACATCTGGCGCGGGTGTTACATTGGGTAGAGAAAGGGTGGCCGGAAAAGGACAACGATGAAGCATTCAAAACATTCTGGAACCGGCAAACAGAACTCTCGCTGCAAAAAGGGTGTGTACTGTGGGGGGATAGATTGGTTATCCCGGAAAAACTGCAAGGGAAGGTATTGGGGCTGTTACACGAGGGGCACCCGGGAATAGTGAGAACGAAAGCCCTGGCCAGAAGTTACGCTTGGTGGCCAGGGATGGATAAGCAAATCGAGGCCTGGGTGGCAAGGTGTCAATGCTGCCAAGAAACCAGACCGAGCCCTCCTGTGGCACCGATCCTGGAATGGGAAACCCCCAGGGGACCCTGGTCTAGGGTCCACATAGACTTTGCCGGGCCCACCAAGGGACATACATTCCTAGTAACCGTAGATGCTTACTCCAACTGGCTGGAGGTAAGCAACATGAAATCCACCACCACAGAGGCCGTAACCAAGGAACTCTGCAAACTATTCGCAACCCACGGCCTCCCGGATGTCATCGTGTCAGACAACGGGCCCCAAGTCACCTCGCTGGAATTTGAAAAATTCCTAGCGGAACGGGGCATCCGACACACACTGACAGCTCTGGCGCATCCGGCGGCGAATGGAAGGGCGGAACGGATGGTTCAATTCACGAATAAAACCATCCAGAAAATCGAACATGGGGAAATCCAAGACAAAGTAAATAAAGTGCTTTTTATCCAACATATAACCCCGAACACAACAACGAACAAAAGCCCGGCAGAGCTACTGATGGGGAGGAAAATAAGGTCTCCACTCGACAGACTACACCCCACATACAACCCGGAAAAACCCCCAAACTCCTCCAGCAAGCACCGGTCTTTTGCGCCAGGCGACGCCGTCTACGCAAAAAACCTAACGGGTGACCCACTATGGGTACCAGCAACCATAACCCAACTGACAGGCCCCCGCTCGTACCGGCTGCAAACAACCGACGGACGAGCGTGGAAATGCCACATCAATCAAATAAGATCGAGAACGGCCAGAAGAAACACAACCAACACGCAACCAGACACAGAAAATCCCCGTAACACAAGCCAAGAGGGGAGGGAATACCCAGGGAACCAAATCCAGAAGAAAACCAACCATACTCACCAGCAAGCAGCCAGCTCGAAGCCTCACCAGGGAGAAGCAGCCAGGCCAGCTTGACCAGCCCAGAAAGATCAGGTGCGAGCGGCGAGAACCGCAGCTCAACCAGCCCGGGTAGACCGGGAGGGAGCTGCGACAAGCGGCCCGGCAAGGCCTACCAGGCGGTTCCATCGACGAGGCCGAGAGACACAGAGAACCCGACCGAACTGGCCGGGAGCCAACCAATGACTGACCTGCACAGGTCCAGTAGGCAAGTGCGGAGCCCCGCCTACTTACGGGACTACGTTACGTAGGACTGAACCAAGAGGGGAGGGGTGTTCTGTACCTTCATTTGCATTCTTGAAACCCCGCGTTTTGATTGGTCAAAGCGCGGGGTGATCTGATTGGTTTAGCGAGCCGCGCTGATTGGCCCACTAAGAATCTCCCGCGATTGGCGGATACGAATCGCGGGAGATTCAAAGCGGTGCCATTGGCCGCGGCTTGAGAATAAAAAGCCGCAAGTTTTCCCTTGGAGCAGATCGGTTCCAGGGGCTTAAATAAAGAGCTGAAACCCTAGTCACTGCCTCCTGGTCTCCTTGCCGAACGGACACGACACCTTTCATCTGGAGTTCCAGCAAAGACTCCAAGGACGTCCAAGCTCTTCCAACCCCAAACCTGAATTAACCTCATTTTTTACCCCTTTATTAATGATCAAGAGATCAGATGACTCCTGCTGGCCACAGAGGGCCGGTTTATGATTTCAAGGAGTAGCTGCTCTCCACTGAAGTGAACTTCAGGGCATTTATTAACACATCAGAGAAACCAGGCATTTTTTGGGTTGTTTTCTTTTTTGTTTGCTCTGTCTGGGTGTTAAGGAAGGCATCCAGAAGACCTTATAAGTTGGCACTGCCTACAATTATCTCAGGACAATTAGCTAATTGGGAGTGGTAGCCAGTCAACACAAAGAATCATTGTAGAGCCAGTGTGAGGGAGTAACACGAAGAATATTAATCTTAAAGATTTTGGCTTTTCCACACCTTGGCATTAGGTCTGCTGATATTATATCCTTCTTGTGCATTGATGAAGTTCCTTTAATGCTACAGATAATTGCTCTTTCCTCCCCAAAGCAGAGATACAATAAGCTTTAACCAATAGATGAGTCACTTAAGGAAGAAGCATTCTCTTTATTTACTTTTCATATTCTTTTTTTCATTTCCCATTCCTGTAATACACTAGGGCCTTGAAATATAAATGGGTGTGATCTCCTAATAAAAACTTAATGGGCACACTGAATTTTCATAGAGAATGCTGAAGCAAGAAGACATATATTCTTAATCTTTGAAGACAGGTAGTCCTTGACTTATGACCACACTTGAGTCCAAAATTTCCATTCTTAAGCAGGGCAGTTAAGTGAATTACACCCCATTTCATGACCTTTTTTGCTACAGTTGTTAAGTCAATGACTGCAGTTGTTAAATGAATCATACAGTCATTAAGCAAAGCTGGCTTCCACCATTGACTTTGCTTGTCAGAAGCTGGCTGGGAAGATAACAAATGGTGATCACATGACCCAGAGAGAGTGCAGAGGTCACATGTCAGTTGCCAAGCACCTGAATTTTGATCCTATGACTATGGGGATGCTGCAACGGCCATAAGTGTGAAAAAAAAGTCATGTCACTTTTTCAGTGTCATTCTAATTTTGCATGGTCACTAAATGAATGGTTGTAAGTTGGGGACTACCTGTGCACATTTGCTAAGAAGTCATCATATCTCTCCAGTGTTGAAAAATGACCTGGTAGTCTCTAGAATTGGAGTGTATTATTCCCACCACTTTCAAAAATGCTGTCAAAACAAGGGCAAGGATTAGTGTAGGCAGTTGCCAGGAATCCATGGTGGTCTGAAGCCCTCCCTCCCAAAAAATAAAAGATGAAGGAAGGTTGCCTTAATGTATTAGAAATGAAAACAATAATTGCCTTATTATGAGCCGTGGTGGCACAGTGGTTAGAGTGCAGTACTGCAGGCTACATCTGCTGACTGTCTGCTGCCTGAAATTTGGCTGTTCAAATCCCACCAGGCTCAAGGTTGACTCTGCCTTCCATTCTTCTGAGGTGGGTAAAATGAGGACCCAGATTGTTGGGGGCAATGTGCTGACTTTGTAAACTGCTTTAGAGAGGGCTATAAAAGCACTATGAAGAGGTATATAAATCTAAGTGCTATTGCTATGTATCATCTAGCAAAAATACAAAAGCTGGAGGTGCTTGGTTCACTTGGTTGCATTTCCATATCAGTGGTATTTAACTTTCCCATCCAGATTTGAACCAAGCAAAGTTCAAATAAATGCAACTGTATTTTTTCATACTTCCCCTTTTGGGTCTTTACTTTTCCTTTCCTTGCTCCACCTCCTATAAAGGGCAGCGATATTAAGATTTCTCCAAAATAATAAACATGAGGTAATGTCACAATACAAGCTCTTCTCCTTTTGTAAAAGGTAGAAGAGTCCCTGAAGATTTAACACCGCTAAATTGTTGCTGTCTCTAGGGCAGGGATACTCATTTCTGTTGCAAGGCCATTGACCTAGTGCTTTCCAGAATGTCTTCCATGGTCATGTGGCCAACATGACATCAAAGAGCGCTGTTAGCTTCACTCTGTCATGTGGCACTCAGGCCTCAAAACTGGGCTTCCAGCTTTCCAGCCAACAAGGCCAGCATCTTAATGGCTGAGCCACCGCCCTGTCCCTTATGTACTTACACACTAGCTCTTTATATACTCTTCCATTGTCATATGACCAACATGACATCATAGAGTGCTGTTTGCTTCTACTGAAGTGGTACCTATTTATCTACTTGTATTTGCATGATTTTGAACTACGAGGTGGGCAGGAGCTGAGGCAAGAACAGGAACTCACCCTGTCATGTGGCACTCAGGCCTCAAACCTGGGTTGCCAGTTTTCCAGCACCCAGCCCAGCATCTTAACCACTGAGCCACCACATTGCATGTTATGTATTTATGTATTAGCTCCTTATGTACTTGCATGAAAGAGGTGGAATTTGTGATGTTGCAATGCATATTTTGTCACTTCCCCCCTCCCTCATGGTTATGATCAGAGCCATCTGCAAGGAGATCAAGAAAGGCATATGATGAATACAATGCAGAATAAATTGCAATGCAACCTCTTCCCCTTTTGAACAATGTGTCATGACACAGCAGGCATTTATGAAAGTGACGGTGACAGCAGGACATTGCTTTTGTCAATGTATCAGATCCTATTGATGCCTCCATTTCCAAACCTTACAATCTGCAATTCTTTAATTCTAACAATTAAACATTAGAGCACTCTGGAAGGAATCTTGTGATACATTTTTGATCACTGGATCCCTTACATTGCCCATAGAACAGGGGTTAATGGGAGATGAAATCCAAAACATTTGGAGGGAATGCCAATTCCTGCATTTAAAGTTAATTTCTAAAGGCTCCTTTGGTCAGTTGTTCAGTTAGATAATTCAAAATTGGGGGTTAAAGTTTACATACCGTGTTTCTCCAACAATAAGGCCTCCACCAATAGGAAGCCCCACCATGTTTTATTGGCAGGAGGTGAAATTAAGCCCCGCCCCCTAAATTAAGGCCTATTAAAAGCATGCATTTCCCCGCCATTTCTCACATCGTTCATTCGTTAGAACTACACGAGGTGAAGAGAAATGGGGGGAAAGGGGGTGGGGGGAAGGGCAGGGGGCAGAAAACATGCCTTTAGGAGTGCCCTGCAGGTTACCTAGGGTAGAATACCCTGATAGCCGATAAAAGCTCCCTTGAAGGTAGAATCACCAGCCACTTCGATCTGGGGCGAGCGCGCACATACAAACTCCCCTCGCCGCCAAGCCGCTTCTATCTGCCCATCGAAAGCTCCCTAAAGGACACAGTCCCCAGCTGCTTCAGGTGAGG